>JAHWFP010012705.1:0-50740 GCA_023313725.1 Lithobius niger
TAACTTAGATAAGGGCGACAGACGGGAAGGAAAGTTGGGAAAGGAGGCAAGGAAGGGGGTAGAACGTGTTGTTGGGTTGGGGGAAAGGGGGGAACGGGCGTCTTGGCTCGTCCTTCATAAAACTGCCATCAGGAGCCGCTTGCAGCAACAGCAGTAGTGCAAGACGTGCTCGTGTGTACGTGTGTGTGTGTGGGTGTGTGTGTGTGTGTGCGCGTGTGTGTGTGTGTGTGTCTTCTTCACTCTTAGCACACACAGCTTCGCTCCTCCTTGCTCATGCTTTAATGTAAGAATTAATAATAAAATGGCGGATCACTAGCGGTGGCCAGCCAGTCACTACTAGGAGGGATAGTGAGATGGAACGAGATGGGGGGGGGAGGAGGGGGTATAATGGGGGATGGCTCGTGGAAACGGCCATGGGAAGTGATGTTCCCGGCAAGTCGGCTCGCACCGTTCATGAATAATTTTCTCATAAAAGCGGTGTAATTTGGGGCTGCTGCCTTCCTGTCACGTTGCCCGAAGCACACACCAAGTAAAGGCAGTTCGTTCGTTCAGAATACGGCTTCGCTCTGCGCGTTCAGTTTTCGGTTCCACGATGGATGCATTGAGGAAGAAGGATGGTAGTATACTATAGATGCGCTCGTTGCCGTGTTTCTCTTAAGCATATCAGCACTCTGAATAGGTCTAATTGGACAAGGGTGATAATACGGGAAAATGAATGTCTCATTTTGTTCTAACTTGTTCCCCTCTTTTTTTTTCTCCCTTGTTTGATTTATGTTTTGTCTCTTTTTCCTAATGTATGGAAATTTCAAACATAAATTTGGTTTTGCGATCATCTTTCGGTTGTGACCTAAATTACAGCCCACGCAGCTTGTTGGACGCGACGAATAGAGACGTTAAGTCGCCATTTCGTTAGCAAAAGACACCCTGTGATTTTTTTACGTTTGAAGAGTGTTACCGAAGGGAGGGACGGGGGGGGGGGTTGAAGCTTAATGGCGCGTCGACAACTGTAGGTCAGTCACAGTGTAGTGCAGGCCTCCCACGCCAAAATCGCAAAATAAAAAAAAAAATGTATGACAAATTTATGACAAATCGGCATCTTGTTTTCACTTTTTAAACAACTTAAGGACAATTTTTAACCCATATTTTCGCGTTTAACACGTTCTGTGACTTGGCTTACGGGGTGGGGAGGAGACGGGTGGGTGGAAATGTGACCTTCAATTTTTCATGATACTCTCCAAGGTCCTGAAAAAAAATCTTAAGCCCGCCCCCACCTTTTTTTGTTTTTAACACACTTGGTGTTGGCCGGGGAAGCTTTGGATTTGGATAAAATGAAAATGTGACTTTCAGCTTTTCGTGACACTTTGCAAGGTTCTGAAAAAGAAATCTTGAACCCCCCCTCCTCCCGGGCCTAAGGTCGAAAATAATTTGACTCAACTGTTCACCCCTAAGTAAGCGTCACTTATGACTACTCAGGCTACCTGTGGATGCTATTCTATAGCCAAATGATTTCCAAATGTTACGAAATGCGTCACATTTTCAATGAAAGGAAAGGCTGGTTTAACGCGTGTTCTTGAAAACATTCAAAGATTTGGTTTTTATATCTTGTTTGTATCTCAGACTTTTTTTTTTAGAAATGGAACAACAGAAGTTAGTCTTCAAAACCTTGTAAACATATGACAAGATGGGGGAGGGGGCATTTGTCTCCCAGAAACCAAGGCGTTTTTTAGAAATCTTGACTTCCTTATAGGCCACTTGTGACAAAAGTTTGTTTGGCAAACGCCAATTGTAGTACTGCACTCCTACATTACAACAGACGACATGGAAGACATCCACGGATCAAAGTCCTAAACTCATGGAACGAATGATATACAATTTATGCACGAGGACGAAAAAGGAAGTGAAATTACATTCCTCGATGTCAAATTAACCAGAAAGGTACCCATATCTCTTACCCTCCTTACCGATAACCATCCCACACTGAAAGATGAATCCTGTACAAATCTGGACATCCTTGATCCCTTATTAGAGCAGTATTCTCAAACGCACTCACGAGAATCGTGGACAGGCCCGGTCTGGCCATAGTGCCAGGGTGCCAATGGCACATGGGCCCTCCCATTGATTCGTAAGGTCGGGGGCTTTTCATATTTTATAGTTACAAGTAAAATTTGTGTTGCAATTTCCTGGTTGTCTTAAAATGTGGTGTCTTCCCTGACCATTTCATATGCAAACTCGACATAAGATGAGTGAAATCGGCGTTTTATAGAACATTTTCCTATCGTTCTTGTCCTATCGATAGGACAATAAAAAACGAAGCACGTTTTTCTTACTACCAGTGATAACTTGTCGGTACGGCGTGCTACTTATTTAATTTGGCTACAGGAAGTCATCTGCAGACAGTCTCAATAGGCATCTGAAAAGTGCATTGGGGGGGGGGGGCCCCCGGGGAAGGGGGAGGTCACATTATTTTTGGGCCTTGAGTGGCGAGGTCTAGATTTTGCCTGGGTTTTGAAGGGGGGAGGAAATTTGGTGGTGACACTTTCTTTTCCTCCGCCCCCCTCGCCGGCCATAAATACTGACCAGTCGATTATGAGCTCTCATAATCCCCACCCCCACTGTTATTGGGGGCCTTTTAATCCGTCATGGCACTTAAGCCTCAGGAATGCCAGTCCGGGCCTGATCGTCGAACACTCTTCTTCACCAGAAATACCTAGATGAAGCAAAAACAACCTTCCTCATGAGAGGCTACCATCTTGTAATGACCGCCTGGCAGTCTACGTCAGAGAAACAAAACGACATCTTGAAGTCAGAATTCAAGAAGAACACATGAGTACCACTCGCCGAGGTTAAACACTTAATGGCATAGCAAAAGACCACAAAAAGCACAATCACTCCATAGCTTGAGAAAAAATATAAACATTAATGAAGTCCATCACCAAAAACGAAGCACACCTTCACTGGAGTCACTTGTCATAACTGGACTAACACGTCGACGAGTGACACTTATGAACCAGACAGGTCCACCTATATGTAGATATCTACAGAGCAGCGTCATGTGACGTCAGTTTGGCTACGAGACACCATTTGGAGGTAATAGCTACAAGGTGCACTAGATTAAAATGTAACGGAAAACAACGGGACTTCTATAGTTGGGACTTGAGAGCGGATTTCTAGGCTTAAAAGAACGTTGTTTTCTCCAGCAACAAAAATTGCGCGTTATAGTCTTAAGAAATCCAGCCTAATAGCATTGGCTTCAATAAGACGATCTTCCTTTCTCCCTCCAGTGCTCCTTGCAGCTAACCCAGTAACTGGCTCCACCATAGAGTTATACACAATAATACTACGTCGTCTCACCGCCCTATAGTCTAGTTCATCTAAAACTTACCACAAAACTGGAGGACTGAAGCGTTCTGAATTTTTTTTTTAACTGTAGTAAATACCGTATTTGTTAACATTGACTGATTTTGCCCTTACACCGGTCTTGATAGGGGAGCCGTGTAAGAGTAAAATCAGTAAAGGTTCACAAAGAGGGTATTTACTACAGTTAAAAAAAATTCGGGAAGTTGACGTTTAAGAAGCATTAGTTATCTTGAAAGTGAGTCACACCGTTTACCCTTATTACACGGATTAGTTATAGCACCCTCCGATTAGACCCCTTGGTTGAATTTATTGGACCCCATTTTGAATTTATTGATCCCACCCCATCGTTCCCCACCGCAAACAAGATATACAGGTAGTACGTACTGTTCTCCACATGGTGCCCTGTCTAACAATACATTCTTAAGCGGTTTATCACCCAACCTCAACCTAAACACCGGTATCGGCGTGCGTATCTTTACCGATTTTCACCTCACCGATACACATACACAACAACCCCTGAACTGCGCAGCCTACGTATTTGCATTCGGTTGGTTGCGTTGGTACAGTGACAATTACATAATGTTTAAAACAGTTCTGCAGCCTGAAGCTGTACATGTGTACAACAGACAACTATATACCTCTCTAATCCACCAACTCCCCCCACCCCTGCGTGTTAAGCTTTATTATATACTGGAAACGTCCGTTGTAAGTACATGTTCTGCACAACCGAACCAGACGTGGAGCTTGTCACAGACGGGACTTTACAGCTGCGTCGAGTGAATTCGGGTCCCAAAGGGCCTGTTTGGCCGTGCACTCGCTCGTGTCATACCATTGTTAGCGCCCCCATCGCCCGCTTGTATACGACCGGCCGGTGGTGGCTTTCACACAGCATCATTGTTATATAATTTATTGGTTCAAATAGCTGGTAGTTATGGTAGCCGGAAGCGAGGGCTGTGGTCAGCCAACACCGTCATCGACTCTCGGTTCCTCCGCCGTCGTCCACCGAAGTGGGTTTAGAGCCCCGGTTAAAGCCGTAAGCGCCAAGGCGGACGTCACGGCCAATCTAACTCCAGCAGCTCGGACTCGTTGTCCAGCGAATCGTGCTCGCGAAACTGAAGAAGGGGGGGGGGGGGGGTTTGCTCGATGCAGAGAGGGATGGTAAAAGCACGACTGTATTTAGACAAATCGATACATGCCGATCTCTGTAAATTAAACAGGAGCGAGGAGGGGCAAATTTTCACATAGCGATGGCGAAATTTAAATTTTCTCGCGCACTAGCATTTACCAATACAAGGAGTGGATTGGTTTGCGAGAGTTTTGTACTGGGCGAGCTGCCTATTAAATCGAGCAGTGACCATAAAGCCAAGGATTAGAAAGTTAAATAGATATAGCACCCTACTTCTTCCAATCCTACGATAGTAGCTAGCACCCTTTCACTGCTGGGACTTCAATAACGGCAAAACAACCAGTTTGTGAGTGAACGGAGGTTTTCAATAAGGGGTTTCTTGACAAACCAGACTCACAGTTCATAAGTAACAAACAACCAATTTTAATTTTCAGCACAAATCGAACATTTGTGTGTCTTGTTCACAATCAACAGTACAAAGATAACAAAGGGAAATAAAAAGATTAAAAAAAAAGGGGGGCTTACAGGGGGTTTTACAGGGCTGGTCCCTTTTTGCCTGGGGTGGCAGTCTGGTTTGTCAGGAAACCCCTTGTTGACAATTTCGATAACGGGTTCAGCGAGTAGGGATGGGTCGGTTTCATTTTTTTTGATTTCGGTTCCGGTTTCGGTTTTCACGCCCTAAAAAAAAAAACTCGGTTTCGGTTACGGTATCGGGTTTTGCCACCATCCACCCCAACCAGATTTTCCTAGTTTTTTTTCTTCTTGTAACAGTAGTATCACTAGCTTCAACTTATTCCTGCTTTCACGTTCAGCAGCGTCGTAGACCGTGGGCGTAGCTGTGCCACCATTTTCCTCTACTATTTTCGTTTTAAAGTGGCACTATCACCGATTGAAAGCAGACGAAATCTGGCATCATCTAGCGCTATGCAGTACCATCTAGCACTTGCTTGCACCAAGCGAAGGAGTGCATAACGGCATTTCTTTTAACGAAACAAACAAGCCACGACATCCTTAATTATTGAGTAAAAATTTGGTTCGTCTTCGTGCACCTGGGAGCAAGCTATAAAGGTTAACAATATCGTTGCTGCTAGATGGCGCCACGGTATTATCGTTCGCATTTCAATCGGTGATAGTGCCACTTTAATAGCTAGGAGCTTTGCTGTCATTTATACGTAGAAAACGATAATAATTAAAAAAATGTAAAACAACAAATCATTTTTTATTTTATTTTCGAACACCGTACGAAAAACCGACACAAAATCCGAATCGGTTTCGGTGTCGGTTTTCAGTAAAAAACGAAAATTCGGTTTCGGTTTCGGTTACCGACCCTTCCATATCAGCGAGTCATCTTTATGCTGGTGGAGGAGTGGCCCCTTGTCGATAAAGGCACTATCTGTCTATATATGTATATAATACGCTTAGGTTGGGCAAGCAAATTCATCATTATGCACTATAATGAAAGAGGGCGAGCGAACGACAATGCCAAACAAACGGGTGTGGCCTGTGGAGGGGAAGCGAGAAAGGGGTTCGGGGGGGGGGGATGAGGGAAAATCAGACATACAACAACTGGGTAGGCCGTAGGGGAGTTTGGAGGAGGAAGCAGGGGCAGTCGGTACCCTTTTCATTTCATACTACCCACTACAGTATTTCGCTCAGGTATGCGGGAACTGGCTAGACAGGCGTATGTTACGCCGGGGGTACAGTTAGTGTCAATGATTTGGGGGACGGGCTGGGTGGCCAGCGCGAATCTGGGACAAACCACTCCGACGAAACGTAAGTGCATAAAGGTGGTGTACTGACGTTTATTTCTAGTGTATAATTTTCGCTGTTGAGCGTGTTTTCTTTTTTCCTTCACATAAATGTATGTGTAATTATCCGTGGCGCCACCCAGCAGTGTAAAAATAATACTACTGTTCACCTTAGCATGGAGTGGGTGTGTGGCGTGGGTGTGTTGCGGGGGCGGGGGGCGGGGGTGGTTGGTTGGAATAGCCCAGATAACTCAACCTCGATTTTACTTAATTCTCATTTCACTGGTTGCTTGTTGCCCATTAACGGAGTGTGTATACCTTTTGAGTTGTATGTACCTAAGCGTATATGGTGATGCTCTCCTCGAGACTCGAGATACAGAGAATGATGTACGTGGCGTGACGGTGTCGATTTATGACAAGAAAACAGTTCGTAGTGCATTACAAATTGGCGGTTACATGCCAGCATTCGATGGGTTTGTTTTCGTTTCGACAAACCCAAATGGGTGCCATGTTGACACCTGAATTCTCGTTGCGAATTTAGATGTTTTCTACCGTCGTTTAATCACTGCCAGATGTTGCTCTTGATAGTCCCTATCAAAATTGGGCAAATTTAGAAAACAGCGAGACATGACATGCTGACGTACTTAAATACTGAAACATAGGTGCAATTATTCGTTTAGCCTATAACTCTTAACGCAATGCCGTATTACCATATGATAAACTGGCACCTCATTGCTAATAAATAAAGAGAGGCTAGTGAATAGCTTTCGGCGAGCGAGTAAGAAGGTCTTGTTGCGTAAACGTGCCTCAAGGAATCACAATAAGGTCGCATTTAAGCAACGACTCGCCTTCGCCTTCTCGCAGCTAGAAGTTAGAAACCATCTGAAATTCCAACATGGCGGCCGTTTTAGCTTGTCGGCTCGCATCGGAAACCGGTCAATATTTGCGTTCAGAAGCGACTGGGAAAATCGTTTCGTCAGGAGGAATTTTTTATCTTATTATCACGGATTATAAGACTGCAAGGATTTACTAAAATTATGTGGGATTCAACTAATCCAGGTAGAGTTGTAACCATAGCAACGATTCATTTTCCGTCGCGATTAAGTTCTAGCTGCGAGAATGCAAAGGCGATTGTTAAATAAACGCGCCCTTAAACACAACAGCGAAAATCATGTACTAAAAATAGCTGAGGTTGGTAATCCCTATTGCGAATGTATATTTCATTGCGATTATGAAATATTGGGATCAACGGCGGATACCGAAAAATTCACCCGGGAGCATTTTTCACAAAATTATACGACTTATTTTTCTCTAGCTATTTACGCACCTCCCGTAGACTTTTGGGGATACGGAGTTATCACCCCCCTCTCGAACAAACGCGATCCCTTTTTTCGGCTTTGCTTAATCCTCAGGAAAAAAAGAGATAGTTAAGAAATGGCGGGAAAAAGCCCGCTGTAATTGTAACGCACATTGTATTCCGCAGTTGTTTTCAACGCCTGTACTAAATCTTCCGGACTTTTAAGAAAGACAAGCAGAAATATGGAGTAAGATTAACTGAATTAGACGGAAGAGGGCATTCTTATTGCACGGCACGAAGTATCTTGCAGGTACTGTTATCAACAAAAGGCAGTGCATGATCGCATGGTTAAAGTTTTAATTCAAGAGGTCTTAGAATTTAATTATTTTAATGAATCCAACCATAAAACACACTATCCCTCCCTACTGTCAAGCAAAGCCTGTAGGAACAAAATTGTTTTTTTTTCTCTCTTTTTTTTTTTCCAGTTTTTAGACATGCTTGCAATGTTTTATCTCGGAACAAACAGTTGTACAGACAGAAGAATAAGTTGCCTCTGACATTCAAAAAGCCCCATAAGGTGAATAGAACACACAGGATTTAGTTTTCAGCCATAAAACATTCCTTATGCCCTTGTTCACCTACAAAACACACGAACAATATGAGAAAGCTGAGTACGATACACTTAATACGACAAACAGCTAAAGGCCCTCCATACTTACAAGTTAAAACGAATAAAACAACACAGAATGAAGCCCAGATGCGCCCCCCAGCCCACTCACATATCAAGGGCAACGCCGTGTTGTAATGACGTCCCAAAGTTACTCAATGTTTACAGGCAAGGATTTGTATAAATTTATCCATTTTTCGGGAACAGGAAAAAAAAATTGTTTCCTGTTGCCGTGTTGCAAATCTTGTATGTTGTCAATGTTTACTGGGGCTAAAAGCCAATTAAGTCTTTATCTGTTTAATCTGTCATAGGTTAAATTATCTATGACTTGTTATTTTATTTCCGGTTCCTGCCTCTGGAACCTTCAAGAATATTCCATTTCCCATAATACCATTGCTACTTCGCGGTTGTCAGGGGTGACCAAACCGCATAAAAGCAGCGGTCCGACCACGAAAAATCAGAAAGCCTTCGGGCCAGCTACCCGGCTGGTCCTCCTCGACCCCTGCTAGGCGCTTCTGGCTAGGGGAATTTCTGGCAACTAAGCCTTTATTAGGCCTGTTTTTACTGAACCCTTAGTTAGGGTAGCTTCCCTGGTTAGACCCACAGTAGGCTCCTTTCTTTCAGTCCCAAACTTAAACCTAAAGTTCTGACCCTAACATCCCCAATCAGTCTAGACCTCTCTCCCAACTTCGCTAGCTTTTTTCGTCATGGTGCCGAAACCCGGGAATGGGTTAGGGGTCCTTTAGATTGGGGATTCTAGTCTGGGAACTTTTTGACCCTTTTAGGAGTTTTTCTTTTCCCTCGGGAAAAATAAGGTAAAACGTGGGTAAACCTTTTGGTTAAGCCTGGGCCTTATTTTTCAAGTTTTTGACTTTTCGTTAGGCTTATTCTGCTCGTTAAGCCTAACGTGCTCGGATCTTGTCCAAATTTGGTAGGAGCATGCAGAAGGGTCGTATAAACCCGTTTTTAGGGTTTAGAACGTTAAGCCTAATTTAAACCTAAAAAATAGGCCTAAATTTTTTCGACTCAAAAGAGTTAATTTCAAGTTTCGTTTCTGCCATGGAAGCAATTTTCTCTCAGGATGTTTGTAAAAACAATTTTCGCTTTATTTAAAGCACGATTGCTCATAGAAGCAAAATTTCTACTTTGAAGGTTTGGTAATAAAACCAATTCAGTTGCTTGTTAGAAGCAATTTCTTGTCTACGACGCTTTTTTTCCCCAAAGGGTTTTTTTTCCCATAATCAACTTAATTCTTTCGGCCGTTTGCAAAACCCCCAACTTAATGAATTCCGATTATATTCAGTAGGTCTGTTAGCCATATTCCAGCTGCACTTTTTTTGCCCACTCGGTGGCAAGCATCAGTTCTGTCTTTACTTTTTCATTGGAAGTATTCGATGCACGTTTGGCCCATTCAATGGCAAATGTTCGTAGTTTTCTTTTGCCCATTCAGTGGCAAGTTTCTGTAGTCTTCTTTTTTGCCTATTCATTGACGTTTTGTCGCAAGTGGTCTTGCCTTTAGTGGCAACGTTCAGTAGTATGTCGTTTGTTTTTCGCTTTTGCTCTAGTTATAGATGATTTGTTCGGGCTAAGGAAGCCATTTCTGCCTGTCTATGCCCATAGAAGTTGTTCTTATCGGCTCATATAAGAGCAATTTCTTGTTGAATCTAAGGGTAGTTTGGCTCGTATGAGCAAACTTTTTCTAGTTCATATCCATCGGCTACAAACGTAGTTGTAGCCCAATACCACATTGGTTGGGATTGGGGTTCCAAGTCGCCAGTGTAGGCGCACCATGTCGTCTCCGGACGCAGGCTAACTTTCACTTAATGTCAGGGTGAAGTTAGAATTATCAATCATGACCTTTGGACATCGGTTCCAGGGTCGCCTTTTATGTGTTCTGTAAACCTCCAGTTGTTTAAGAATTAGTCATCCTTCACGCTCATTAGCGAAAACAAGAAAGTGTTTCTTTTGCTGTTAATACAGATCATTTATTTGTAGCTTACAGACATCTTTTCAATAAAGATTCATCATGGTTAGAGTGAAAAAAATTATGTACTCTTTTAGTGTTACAAGATTTGCAAGCAGCAGCGTTTCAGATTCTTGTGGGTTTGGGAATATGTTGCAAATCTTGTATGTTGTCAATGTTTACTGGGGCTAAAAGCCAATTAAGTCTTTATCTGTTTAATCTGTCATAGGTTAAATTATCTATGACTTGTTATTTTATTTCCGGTTCCTGCCTCTGGAACCTTCAAGAATATTCCATTTCCCATAATACCCTTGCTACTTCGCGGTTGTCAGGGGTGACGAAACCGCATAAAAGCAGCGGTCCGACCACGAAAAATCAGAAAGCCTTCGGGCCAGCCACCCGGCTGGTCCTCCTCGACCCCTGCTAGGCGCTTCTGGCTAGGGGAATTTCTGGCAACTAAGCCTTTAGTAGGCCTGTTTTTACTGAACCCTTAGTTAGGGTAGCTTCCCTGGTTAGGCCCACAGTAGGCTCCTTTCTTTCAGTCCCAAACTTAAACCTAAAGTTCTGACCCTAACATCCCCAATCAGTCTAGACCTCTCTCCCAACTTCGCTAGCTTTTTTCGTCATGCCGAAAAATGAATAAATTTGTACAAATCCTTGCCTGTAAACATTGAGTAACTTTGTGACGTCATTACAATACGGCGCTGCCCTTGATCTGCAAGTGGGCTGGGGACGCAGCTGGACTGCATTTTGTGTTGTTTTATTAGTTTTAACTTGTAAATAGGGAGGGCCTTTAGCTGTTTGTCTTATTAAGTGTATCGTACTCATTGTTCTAACATTGCTCTTTTGATTTGTAGGTGGACAATGCCACAAGGAACGTTTTTGGCTGAAAACTAAAGCCGGTGTGTTCTGTCACATCTTGCCGCGCTTTTTGCACGTCAGGGACTAAGTATTCTTTAGTTTTTCCAACCTGCAAATTAACACTGCTGCTGTTGTACAGACGGATATGCACACAAATAAAAAATGCGAAAGTGGAATAGTGCAGCCCTCGCCGCCTTTGGAAGCACAGCAAATACTATTATTTCGG
Organism: Lithobius niger; assembly: GCA_023313725.1. NCBI lineage: Eukaryota > Metazoa > Arthropoda > Chilopoda > Lithobiomorpha > Lithobiidae > Lithobius > Lithobius niger. The sequence continues at coordinate 11,246 of JAHWFP010012705.1, forward strand.
AACTAGCCTAAAACAAAAATAACAGCTTTCGTCAGAAATTGTACCATAGTTCCGGGAAAGCAGTTCAACTAAATTTATGCATGTGCTCATGATGAAGAAAACGCAAGAACTGAATTCCCGACGGCGGATCACGGCTTCCTTTTTATTTTATTTTAATTTTTTTTTTTTACCACTTTCTCCTTTCTTCTTTTCATTTCAAATTCTGATTTTAAATAATAAATCCAATGGCGCTCTTGTCATCCACGAATAAGGAATATTCGTCGGAAAGAAAGAAAGAAATAGGGGAAAAAAAATAGTAGGAAAAATAGAACGTTTAGGGGGAAAATTGAATCCGGCAGGTCGTTTTGGTGCCAAGTCGGGTTTTATAAAAGAAGAAAGTCACTGAGAAAATGGGTAGACGGAAACGAATTAATGACAAGGTAGAGTCGAAGACTTGAGTATGAACGAAGGAGACAAAAAAAAAAAGAAAACACACCTGATCTCAATTCAGCATCAGCTGTGCAACCAAAATGCTGCGTGTTATTTATTTAGAAGTACTGGTGATTTTTTAACGTTTCTACTTGTCGCCAATTTTTCAGAAACTCTTACAAATCGGTTCAATTCTTTACTAGGATTATCCGCTGTAACATAATTAGCGTTGTAAACTTTCAGGCTGTAAAAGGTGGGAAAAATCAGAAGAGAAGGAAAACCAGCCAAGCGCCGATCTTAAATTCAGCTAAGTTCAGTAACCAGACTTTTGAGTCCGATCATTTTCTAGTTCCTTGAAGATTAATAACAGGAAATTCAAAGATTTACTTGTTTCACGTACTCGCATTGATCTGAACTGCTCCCATAGTTACTTTGTACCACTTATATAATTGGTATTTAGTTCCATGTCTGTACGCATAATTCACAGGGTGATCACAAATTATTCACCCCATAAAGAAATGAATTATATAAAATAAAAACGAAAACAGATCACATTGAAAAACTAAAATGCCAGCTGTTTAGTAACTTAAAACGTTTTTTTTACAAAATTTCTTGATGATGATGGCCTATATTTAGAAAGTTTAGGCAAGATTGGTCTCTTAGCTGTGATGAATTTGTCTCCCATTTTCGTAAAGGAATTCCAGCTTGTGCCATAATAATTTTTGTTTCTGAATACAGCTGAAAGGCATTGTCTACTTCCGCAGCACCATTGATTAAATCATCAACATATAAACTTTCGTCGAGGACTCTGCTTGCCCTTGGATACTCCTGAAACTGTTTTGCATGATGGCGCACTGTTGCTGCTAGCAGGTACGAACTGGCTTTAACTCCAAAAAATACTCTCGCCATTCGAAGCAATCGAATCTTTAAAGGTTGCCCAGGCTTCCAACCTTCCTGAACCCAAAAAAAATCGAGCTGCTGTCTCTATCTTCCTCTGAATGCTTTCTCGATGTCCCCGACAATGGCTATTTTGAAACTTCGGAACTGGATCAGTATCCTCAGAATGTCTGGGTTTAGGTTAGGTCCGGCGTTTAAACAGTCATTTAAAGACAAAGAGTCTTGCTCATGTGACGAGGCATCAAAAAAATTCGGAACTTTGTAGTTGCTCGCTCTTCCTTTATGACAGGATGGTGAGGCAAGTAGTATGTCATTTTGCTTTCAGGAAACTTTTTTGACCTCTTCTGCATGACCCATCTGAATGTAATCTCATCATCAGAAATTTTGTAAAAAAAACTAAACAGCTGGCATTTTACAGTTTTTCAATATTTGTTTTCGTTTTTTTTTATGATAAACTTCCACATCTGCTCTTTTTGTTGCTTGGAGAATATTTATTCGAAAAGCGGTTCATCCCCAAACATTTTTAAGCATAGCTACTGATACCGTGCTTATTACCCTGGTTTTTTCTTGTGTGGGCTTTGCAAAGGACAAAGTGTACGCAAGAAAGGTAACATGCGTATGCAGGAATTACGTGACAAGATCACCCAGGTCATAAGTACAGTATCGTAGGCATGCTTAAAAACTTTTGGGGAGAAATCGATATCCACCCAAAACCATAACTGGTAGAAAAACCCGCCAAGTTTCCAAAAACGTTCGGCCTTTGAAGGTAGTGATATCATTCCACCAAGGAAAGGCCGCCAAGGTTAATCCTATTAGCCAAGTTAATCGCACATACTAATAGTTCGAAAGTTAAATGAAAACTAGAAGATTGCTACTAGCGGTAGCAATCTTCAAGTTTTAATTTAACTTCCAAAGTATTATTGGGTGCGATTAACTTGGCTAATAGGATTAACCTTGGCGGCTTTTCCCTGGTGGAATGACATCACTACCTTCAAAGGCCGAACTTTTTGGAAACTTGGCGGGTTTTTCTACCAGTTATGGTTTTGGGTGGATATCACAACTTTCATAGGACTATGAACGTACATAAGGTTATACCGTCTGTTTAAGATGCTTCAATCCCATTTTTGCACACACTGACTAACAATCGCTGATTTCGTTCACTTCGCTCACTCAATCAGCGCATCCCCTTCAGTTGTTTTGTTTATCCCTGCAACTTCCCCTTAATTTTTCAAGAAATTTTGTAAAAAAAAAAAAACTTTTTTGAGTCAATAAACATTAAGCACTTTACAGTTCTTCAGTATCTGTTTTCGTTTTCTTTTTATTTAATTTCTTTAAGGGGTGAATAATGTGTGGACACCCTGCATTAACAAAGAAAACAAATCTGTTTATATGCTAATACAATATAAACAAACAAGGGTGTATTCTCAAGAATATTAAAGGTACATTCCTCCCGGATGGTTTTCCTGTACGGCTCAGTTTTGCAACATTATTTCCGACACGTATGCTGCAAAGGCATTAATTTTCCTATTTTTTTTCCTCGCGTGGAACGGTTTTGCTAGATTCACTCTAGCCCATATAAAAGTCGCAAAAGCTATTTCGCTCAGGATGCTCGAAATAGTGAGAAGCGATGTCATTTTAAATAACAAATTAAAAAGCTAGGAAATAATCACAAACCCTTCCTAAATACGATAGTTTCCTATTTTTTAACCCATTCGCAAGCTATAGTGAGTGCGACGTCCAGCTGATTTAGCTAAACTCACTGAATTTTACGATCGCAAGGAACGTATATGTGATTTCATTAGATTCACACGGCTACATGATTTACAACAGGCTTTTGTTCACTACAGAATATCGGCTACGACAATTATCATGCAAAAGACAAAATAAGGCCTTTAAATACTTTCGGTATAAAGAATTCCTGAGTTTCACTAGAGAGCATAGAGTTTCACCAGAAGGAAGTGGGGGGGGGGATTGAGGCTTAATGGCGCGTCGACAACTTGGTCATTAGCGCCAACCTCAGTCACAGTGCAGTTGTCCGGGTTGCCACTGCACCACACATTACAGAGATGTTATTCAAACCGCTAACCTAAATCTTGTCATACCAGAAGGAAGTGGAGATCAGATATTTTCTGGAGTCATGGTTGTCAACCTTTTGCATGAGGCCGACCACCACGGAAGTTGCACGGACTTCCCCCGGGGGGCGGGGGGGGGGGGGGGGGGGGGGGGGGGGGGGTGAAATAGAGACTTCCGTAACGTTATTTTTATGTATATGAGAGTGCTTTGACAAGGAATAAGTACTGGCACATTCGCTTGATTTTATTATTTCATTTTGGAAAGAAGCGAGCGTTTAATGAAGACTCAGATCAGGCAAAGTTGCTATATCATCAAAAACCTAATGTTAAACCAAAATTTTACCTACCAAAATGTGCAACTGACGGGTAAAGCGAGTCCGGATGCCCAAATTCTTGGCCATTTCCAAGTTTTGGAAGACTTCATATGATGGAACTGGACAAATATTTACCATCTTCCATACGTTGCAATTCTTTTTATAAATGTTGTTGCAATTCACGAAAAACAGTGACTTTTCGCCGACATTTGTCTTCACGGTGTGGTGACTAGGTTTGCACGTCCTGTGTAGCTCTCTACGAAGGCAGCAGTCGGAAACATAGAGTTGGTACATGTTTGGCTCATGTTGGGAACTGCTGTGTACCCATATAAAGTGTCAACGATTCCTTAAAACTTTCTGTCCAAGTAAAACAAACAGTGCCTGTGATGCCCGTGTTGCGATACTATGACAATGGTTGCTTGAATGAGTTAAGTGAAGAATGTCTTGCTATTTTGTGGAATTTGTCTTGGAATTTGTACTTGATATGCTGTCTTTTTTGTGCTCTAAAGGAATTAGTAACTGAAGCCTGACGTTTTTTTTCAGATTGTATTTACTAATGGTTTTGCTTACAGGTTTTGCTTATAGTTTTTCTTTACTGGTTTGTTACAGGTGCAGGTTTGCTTGTATGTTTTATTACAGGTTTTGCTTAGAAATCACGCCTACCATACAAGTATAAGTGTGAGCCAAACAGTAAAAAAAAATCACCCACGCACTAAGAGTAACTGAAAGCAGTGACTTATAAGTATAAGAACACCAAGACCAGCATTGGTTCTTACTTACGGAAGTAAGAATTTCACTACTATCAAAGTTTACATATGCCAAATTGTTTCTGAAAGCATGAAATGTACTAACTTTAATGTGACAGCTATTGATTAAAGAAAATTAAGGATTTTTAATGAAATAATTCAATGCAAAATACAAATATTTTCACTTAGTACTGATGTGCACAGTGAGTGAATTTTAGATGTTTGCCATTTTCGAATGCCCTAACAGAATAAAGTCCAAATCGACTTGTGACGATGGTGTTTGACAACAATGCGGTAATGCTGTTGCTTTATTACCCTCTTGGTTGCCTCGCTCGAGTAAACAGCGACAGTTGTACGTTGCTGAACGCCGTCGTCTAATGTAGATTTGAAGCCGTGACTACAACGTTAGAGCAATCACCTCAATTCTTTACCATGCCTCAACCATGGTCCGTCGAGTATAGGTTATTACCCGCTTTCCGAATACTGAGATTAACAATGTCGAGGCCCCGCACTGTTGAGCACAGTGCGAGGAACGCGGGTAATAACCTATTTAGCACCCAGTCGCGTCTCAATTGAAAAGCGCATTCACTGTCATTGTTATTGCAACATGGTCCTTGTTCACTGAAGGGGAAAGTCGGCATTAGGATTAATTTTTTTTGTGTAAACATTGTTGCACGCACAGTCGCATTGTCAAGCTTTCTGAGCAAAAGAACGACAGCATGATTCGTTCTTTGTTGTGCGCGTTCTGGCCCTTTGTTGATATCAGTACTCCAGGCCTGGGATGAAGGTATCAAGCTTGTTGCATTGTTACAAGCATTGTTGTATAGTACTGAGATCGTCGAAACTGGGTGATCTCAGTACTATACGGTATTATGATTCAGCCTAACCCAGTAAATGCTCAATTTGTAACTCGTTCAACTTCGTTGGTGCAGCATTGTTGCAGCTGTGGATTAATGTCGTGATTTGATTTGATTTTTAATGAGCCTATAAAAGCAGCCTCCAAGCCATTCGCTCAATGTCCATGTACGTTGCTTAAAACTACTTAAAGCTACTTACAACTAACAACCTGAACAACCTGTGAATACTGCACAATCGACTTGTCGTGAAGAAACTACTGAAACCATCTTTACCACTAGCAAGAAACAGCTATCTTTGGTCTTCCGCTGCTGTCAATGTTTATTCATCACAAATAGTTTCTAAAATTATGAAAGTAGTATCTCAGCATGCAGTGTCTCACTTTTATGTAATACATTTTATTTAACAATCTATATAATAATCTTGGAGGTCGGCTAAAAGGAAGGCTAAAAGGAAAACCACTTCTCCCCTCCTCGCGCCCGCATTGAAAATGCACTCTCCCACTCTACCTGCATGGAAACAGGAGGCAGGCATGAGTGGTCGATCAACTCAATAAATGTTCAATCTGACAAGTCGTCTGGCTGAACAATCACTTCTCCCCTCCTTGCGCCCGCATTGAGAATGCGCTCTCCCATTCTACCTGCATGCAAACAGGAGGCAGGCATGAGTGATCAATCAATCTGACAAGTCGTCGGGAAGAGTGCCGGAAAAATGTTCCGGGAAAATGTCCCGGGAAATGTGACCGTAAACTTAATTCATGACCGGCCCCGTGCATAGCACGGGCTTCCTCTAGTTATAAAATAATTATGTAGTGTTTTTAAGGAAACAATTCAATGCCAAATACGGTTAATTTCATTTTGTACTGGTTTGCGCAATGGAATCATGTTCAATAGAGACTCACCTTTCCAATCGAACATTTGTTTCAGTGGACTTGGATTCTAACTTCCTTTTGTTTCACCTCCATAATACATTTTGTTAGGGGAAAAAAAAACACTGCATCATTAACATCCGCAAGCTTCAGTTCGATAGGCACTGTCTGTATTCTTTCGATTACTGTCACTTTTAATATGTTCCGATACTTCGCCCACGACTGCGAGAAAGCCTAACGCCCTGAGTTATCTTTTTTATAGTATTTTGAGGGCGTCGCCCCACAATTTGGAAAGTACTGCCTCTGATACATCGTTTCTGGTGCATCGCCAAACCGATGTGGCTTCGTATCCACTTGCGATAAAACTTCGTCAATGTCTGACTGAATCAAAAATAAAAAATGCAAACTTTCCTAACAAAATTTACATTTTTTTCAAAGAAACAATACGGTTTTCCAAAAAAAAATAAAGGAACAATTGAAGCATTAAATCATTTGATCGAAAAAAATTGTGACAGAACTAAATAAAGGAAAATTTGTTGCAGTAATTTTACTTGATCTCCAAAAAGCATTTGACTCAATCGAATGAAATATCTTAGTAAAGCTGCAAAAATGTATGAAATATTAAAAAGTTATCGATAAAAAAGAATCAGCATTGCTAAAATTAGTAGTAGAGAAAGTGATAGTATACGAATAGACGAGGGAATACAGCAATGCTAAAACTTTGGACCATTGTTATTTTTAGTTTTCATAAATAATATTGAAATAATCTAAAAAAAAATTTTCAGATTATACTTGTTTGTATGTTTTTTGACTACAATTATGAAAAACTATTAAAAAATTCTAAAAAAGAGTTTCGAGAAAAATATGGAATATATGGTGCTACGTAAACGAAATTTACATTAGTGAAGAAAAAGCAGTTTACATGGAAATTACAACAGCGCGTACAAAAAAAAATCAAAAAAACAACATATTTACTATACGAATATCCAGTCGGGTACATAATAATGGTGTATTAAATAATAGCAGCACTAATCGTAAAAAGGTAAATATTGCCAAATATTTAGGCTTACATATCGATCAAAATATGAAACGCATATTACGTAACCAGTTGAGAAGCTACACCAAATATGCCTAAATTATATCCGCTGTGACGAGTTCTGGATTAAAAACCATCGAAATCGGTTGTATGATGCGCAAGTCGAATCGCAACTAAGGTATGGTATTGAAGTTTATGGCTTAACAAATAAAACCTTATTGCCACGTAACACAAAATAAAATTATTCGTGCTCTTTTTTCAGAATTGTAAAAATAAAAATTATGTTAAGAAAATCAATTTTGATCAAAAAATTCGTAATAGTGATTGCCTGAGAGACTACTTCATTATAACAAAAAAATTCTTTTCAAGTGAATCAATTAAGATACCTAAGGAATAACGGTAGCCTACGTGCATTAGTTAAACACAAAAGACCACTTTGAACACAATAATTATAGAAAGTTTAATTTTTAACAAATTATCTATGGATTGTCACATTAGTGGTTCGTTTGCAAACTTAAAACATAAACTAAAACCACCTTACTAAATAAACACGATGATAACTAACTAAATCGATCACTAAACGGTAATAATACGGTAATACATTTAAAAGAGTAATTTTTAAATTTTGTTCCCTCTTTAAACTTTCTGAAACCAGAATTGTATAATGAATTTGATGTGGAGATCAATGTCTAATATTACAACATGTAGATACGTACATTAGTGTGAGGGGTGAATGTTTGATATGTGTAGTTAAGTAAAATATTAATGTAGATACGTAAACTAATTATTACACTGTGTGTAGATTTATAGGTACCACAAACAAGTACATTAGTACTTTATGGTATCCAGCACTTAAATTAATTTTTAAAAAACCAGCCACACTAAAAAAGAGGTGCTGCCATATTTGATACGATATAGATTTTGGGTTTGTTTAACATATCCGTAATGTGTAGCGCAGTGGCAACCTGTAGCACTGCACTGTAACTTAGGTGTGCGAATGACCTAGCTGACGACGCGCCATCCGCCTCAATTCCCTCCTCCCACCCCTCTTTATTCGAAAGAGTTGTAAGAAGGGAGTTGGAGAAAAGAACATTCCAACCAACAAATGGATCGGTAACGGTAACTTATCGCGGCATTGGCTAGTTTACTAACAATGCAACGCGCCGTTGTATACGTATGTTATGCGATCGCGTTCGACTACAATGCGGTAAGACACGCTTTATTGCCCTCATATCTTCGCCACTCAGATACGCAGCACCAGTATAACCTCATTGTTTCCGAACGCCACTAATACGAGTAGAAGGTGTCGACCAGTTAGATTTTAGAACTATTTTTAAAGGTCCAAGCGGTAGGCGTTAAGTGGAGGCATTTACCATCGTACCAGTTGGTTTTTGTTTCCTCATGGGGAGGAAACCGGAGTACCCGGAGGAAATCCGCACACAACGGGTGGGGAAAAAACTGGGAAAAACTCGTACATGCACCCTACCATCGCCGGGATCAAATGAGACACTGGTATTGTTAAACACATTTATCAAATCCTCCTCTTGTTGTCTCAACTTGAAGGCTTAAATAAATTCGGATGCAAACCTATTTACGTTGCCGTTTGGACTGAAATGGCAGACTGCCTGAGCGGGGAATCGAACCCACGACCTTTGAAACCCAATGCCCAGGTCCTATACCTACCTGTTTTACTGTGTGTTCCTTTCGATATCACTGGTGTGTGGCGCGCAATCAAGCATTCTGTCAGTGGCGATTGAAAAAGTTAATTCTATCACACAAGTTAATTCACATTCGTATATGTGTGCGTGTTAAATGCTGCCTGTGGCCGTTTCCTTTCAGGCGTTGTCATTACGGCTGAACGGTAGGACCCTCGTCATTTGGTTTCAAAGGTCGTGGGTTCGATTCCCCGCTCAGGCAGTTTGACGTTTAAGTCCAAAAGGCAACGTCAGTAAGTTTGCATACGTGTTTATTTAATACTTCTCGGGTCCATTTGGCCTTTCCGTCTTGTTTAATTAACTTGTAGGGCCCACTATTGTTTGGCACTATATTTATAGTGACAGCAATCAAATGTTTTCCTAAATAAATTATGTTTAAAAGAGACGATTATTTTTCTGGGGTTTGGAAGAGTAACGTTGAGCCTCCTGACTGACAGTGACAATATAGGGAATTCGCAACGACATAAAAATACAACAGATTTTAATTTTCGGTCATAACAATTTTACGGCACAAAATTAAAATCTGTTGTGTTTTTATGTCATTGCAGGCGGCCCTATTTTGCCAGGCAGAAGTGTAAACGTTTACAGTTATGTCTTTATATTTGGTATAGACGTCAGGCAATGCAGTAATAACCGGAGTAAAGGTGTGTTTCTATTCGGCAGTTAAGTTCCCTGAAAATGCCAGTTATACTTCGAGCCAATAATAATTGTTTATTATAAAGTGCAATGCAGGTCGTAGTTTAAAAGTAAACAGGCACGCTGTTCAAGGAAATTCTTGCAGGTCATTTAATAAAACAAATTCCTTAAATTTGTCAGCGAGAGTATATACCTTCATAATTTTTTAACGACATACTCACCAATAAGAAACCAGTAAACAACAATTAACCAATAGGAAGCTAGTAAACGACAATTAACCAATGGGAAACCAGTAAACGACAACTAACCAATTGAAAGACAGTAAACGACTATTAACCAATAGGAAGCCAGTAAACGACAATTAACCAATGGGAAGCCAGTAAACCATAGCTACCAGCCAATCACGTCTCCTTAACACGGATTAAACGATAACACGGTATTTTATAAAAATTACCTTGGGTTTAACTAAAAACACAGCGCCGTATTGAGGCAAAACACACTTCTATTTGTAACCATTTTTTTCGTAGGATGGCACACACATCTAAGTAACTTTGGCACTCGTCTTTCTTTAAAATTATTGTTTTTACCATAGCAGAAATATTTCTAATGTATGCCTAAGATTATTAATATTATGAATTCAGTTGGGGACCGGAGGTGGCTACGAGTGGATGGGTGGTTGTGGCTCTCTTCACTGTCAGCAAAATATACTAAATTTTGACGAGACACAATTTAGTGCCAAACTGCCACACTGCCAACTCATGTCTTAAGTGTTTGTGAGACGTTTGAAGAGAACACGTTTAGCTTATTAACGAAAAAAGCTCTCTACTAAAGACAATACGTTTCCCGCCATCAGATTAGTATAGCCTTATTAGTGATTCGAAACCTCTTTCTTATGTTTATGACTATAGCGCAGTGGGTAGTGTCAAGGGCTCCGCAGCAAGAGGTGCCCGATTCGAAACCCGTAGTTTGCTTCTTTTTTTCTTTCTTTAACCTATCGTTAATTTTTTTAAACCCTTTTTTATTCTTGCGATGGCCACCAACTCCTGTTTTTTAACCAATTTAATTTTTTTTTTTTTTTTGCATTTTTAAGATTGTGGTTATCTCGGTGACGTAGTTTTCCGGCCTACCGTACTTTGGGTGTATTCTGAAGTGAGTTAAAATAAACACAGTCTATCATTTGGTATAGGTTAGCTGTGACCTACTCCTCCACCTCCTCACCCCAGACAGGAGCCACCAAGGTGGACACTCTAGAATTATCTGCGTAATGGAGTTAAGTAATGCGCCAACGGAAGGGCTTAACAAGAACAATAAGATTCCTTTCATTTTCAGCTTCTTTCCGAAATTTAGCAATGTGGTTGTCACCAATTTACGAAGTATCCATTCATCTGAAAAACTTTCAAATTTTAAATATAGAACATTAAGGCATTAAGGCAGGAGGGTTTTTAATGATTTTCCTGAAGGTTAATAATACCCGGGAAGCCAACCAGTTGAAAATAAGCAATTAGCATTGAATCTATAAGACATCCGGCTTATTAGCACACGATTCTGTTAGTAGTTCTTTGACAGAACATAAACAAAAAACTAATTTTCCCTGCTTAGTCAAAAAATTCGTGAGACTGTTACACGGCTTTGCGAAGGAGGATTTTTTTTTTTTTTTTGTGGCTAGGGCAAACAGACCCTCAGGAAAAAATAAAGTCGAATTTGCCATAGAAACAGGAAAAGAATTTCTGATAACGTCGTGACATTACTACTGATTATACACGCCATCGTCAGTACAAAAAGCTAAAATTAAATATAAACAAACAAACAATAAACAATAAAAACATGCATTCTAAGCTTTTAAATTTCTTAAGCCCATATAGTTTTAATTTAAAAAATATAATTTTTAAAGTATTAAAGTACCGATGTGACTTAGGAATTTTAAAGTGTCAGAATGCAGGTTTTCATAAGGTTTGTTATTTGTCTTTCATAGCTTCCTACAAAGAGAGTATCCGCCGAAAATTTTACCGTCCGATTGTGTTGTTTAGAATTGCAAGAATTCTTCTGAAAGGTGGGGCTGTTCACTTTTAAAGAAGTACTCGTACACATTAGGAATCGATTTATCGAGGTCCTGGGAAACTATCAAATGCAGCTCGCTTTTTGTCCCTTTTTGGTTATCTATTGTTCTAACATAAGCTACATTTTTAACCTTTTGTTTTATGACTTTCGTTAATGTCCTGTCATATTTGTGAAAACCGCATTTTCAGTTCGATTCGACAAAAAAATAATTATTACAGATTGTAATCGGCTGAATAATATTGTGGGCAAGACTCTTGTTTATCGTACAACTCGGGCCAGCGCAGGCAGAATGACGATCAGCAGTGCCACTTTGCTCTGGTCTTGCACGAAAAGGATTAAATGAATATATTTCCCGAATTCAAGACTGATTATTCCTCCGGCTGATTACCCGTGCACGATTCTTTAAGGTCGCATTCCTTAAATAGAGAAATGAATTTGTCCTTTTCCGTTAAGCCAAACTATCTGCACTGTTGGTCGAGTAAGACCAACGCTTTACCGCACATTCCCCCCCGCCTCCCCTCGCTCTCTCCTACCTCTCTCTACCTTCGCTCTCATTCGCCCTAACTGTCAGCGTTGTCCCAAATTTTTGTTCCCCAAACTCGGCTGCATGAAGAATGAGGCGGTGGCGCGTGGTTCCGCGGGGAAATCAGGGGCGCTCGAGGCGTCGTGACATTAATAACGGGCTTTTGGTCATTAAATTTTGACTCGGCCTCCCGGCTCGAGCTAGCTAAGCCTCCAAGACAAACGCCCGCTCAGCTGATAATAAATGCCGACAAGAAATGAGCCCTAAGGCTCTGCATGCTTGGGAGGCTAAAGGTAGGTGGGTATGGTATAGGTAGAAAGAGGGAAAGAGAGAAAGATAGACAGAGAGTAGAATAGACACACGAGCAGGTGAACTGTTTGGCCCTAATTCTAGCTCCATCGTTTACCGCGGAATCGAGTGGTTGGTTGGTTGGTTGTACGAAAAGCAGAATGGAAGAAAGAGAAAAAAGTGGGAGAAGGAAAGTGCGGACTGCATGCTCACTGTTTCCGAAAATTCTCACTTGTAATCAAATAGTAATCAATAATACTTGTTCTTCTGCAGCGCTGTCTTTGCAGCTGTTGCGTAAATCTTTTCCGGGTGCAGATAAATTTGGTGTCTTTCAAAAATTGCGCTACCAATTTAAAAAGAAAGTGGTTTTGTTCAGCGTCTTGAGAGTGTGCAGACGGAGCATAGCACGAGCGCCCCCACCCCCCTCCTCCTCCAAACATATCTAAAATAACGAGATAGGCATTTTACCCATCTTTATTTGTAGTAGGCTGAAAAATAGTTCTCAATGGAAAGGTCGTCCTCCTCCCCTTCCCCCTCCGACAAGAAATGTAGTTGTGGCCCTGTGTTTAAAACGAAACTGCCATGATCAAAACATATAAAACAGGTTTTGCTAGCAGCTAACAGGAAAGTTTAATAGCAGGCAACAGAACTTAGACTCATTCGCACCATAACAGCCTGCCACCAAGCTGTAATATCGAATTCACACGTAACAAATTAAGCGAGCCGTGCCGTGTCGAACCGTGAAATTCAATTGTACACGTAATAATTTTAGGATGCCGACCGAACTGGGCTGCGATTATCGGAAACGTTTCAAATGGTGTTCAGCCCGGTTCGGTGCTGCACGATGCGGCACGGTTCGCCTTATTTTTGATGGGTGAAATGTTTACCGTGCCGTGACACATAACGCAAGTTACAAGGATGGTCATCAAGCAGGGAGGGGAGGAGGAAGAGAAGGAAAGGGCGAAATGACGACGAGCTGTACTTGAATTTAAAAGGAGCGCGCCCAAAAAACGAAACCCGACACCTGTTGCATTTAGTGTGCGTGGAATAAATGGGACGTGTCCATGAGTTGGTTGCCACCACAGCCTTTGTCACAACACGCTGTGAGGTGAGCAGTTTCAGTTGAATGGTCAGTGTTCAGCTCCAAGCCGAGTGGAAACGGGACCGAAACCTACAACCGATCAAGTTTCATACGACATTCAAAAAATTAAAGCCATCCGTAAGTCGTCTGATGCTGCGAAAAATATATTCAGAAGTAGAATACTAATTATTCATTATGAATGAAATGCTTAGGTCAATACTGCTAATCATTAAAAAAAATGCAGTTGATTGATTGCTTTCGTGATGCTCACCATCTATCTCATCTGGAAGTTGGAACACTAACATTTTAAGAAGAGGTCGGAAAAATGCAAAATTTTCCTGATATAGTGTAGGCAGGAGGTCAGGCTGGTTGAACGGCTAGAACAACTGTCTAATGTGCCAGAAGTCCCAGTTGAAGCCTGGCCTCACCCCATCCCTGACACATCCAGGAAGAAAATGTACCCTGTAATATGTCCCTTTCGCTTTCTAACGCTATAACGACTTGAGTGCATTATCATGCTGACATACCCGAGGGTCGATACCATGACACTTCCTGGCCTTCCTTGGAGCACCTGCTGCCAGCCTGTATCTCTGTAGAGCCCCTAAGGCTACCTTCCTTAGCAACGAGGACAGAGAGAGAATCGTTGAGGCATCTCTCTTGTGCTGTCCACTTATCTTATTAAATCACCCTCGTAATACAGCATCGACTTGTCTGTATAACCCTTCAATTCGTGACCCACCCGGTCCGGTCACAATTCTGGCGCCCGAACAGGAACCCGCCCGGATCGGAAGGGTCACGAATTGAAGGGTTAGACGAGTCGATGCTGTAGTATGATAATGATTTAATAAGGCAAGTGTACAGCACAAGAGAGATGCTGTTCCAACAGCCATGCCTCAACGACTCTCTATCTCTCCTCGTTGCTAAGGAAGGTAGCCTGAGGGGCTCTACAGAGATACGGGCTGGCAGTATGTGCTCCAAGGAAGGCCAGGAAGTGTGATGGTAACGGCCCTGAGGCATGCCACCATGACAGTATCAAACTTCTAAAGATATCATTTAGGCGTAGGTTTTTAGTTATGGATATTATCACCTCGGAAAAGTTAAAATTTTTTATGGATTGTTGTTAAATAAGTTTTTTTTTTATTTCTCATGATGACGTGTATCAATGTTTACCCGGAAGTCCTGAACTCTGTCCTGCTAGAGTGCGTCAGTGCAGTGGGATCAGAGATTACGGCTGTTCCTGTTCCTAGTAGAAGCCTGACATGCAAGCATATCTGCTCTTTCTTGCCCCAGGTCCTGGTGTACATAAGAAACGTGGCTCTGAGCCCGGAGTCAACCTGTTATGAGCTTGATGACGTTCAGTACAAGTCTTTCCTGTTTAAGGGAGGTGCTCGCCACTCCAGTGTCCCTTGCAACAACATGTCGTTAGTGATTGTCCAGTATACAGAGGCCCCGTGGCCTGTGCGTTTGGGAAACTGGGTGCAGCTGCAGGGACCGTGCCTATCGTGCTTACAGTGCAGTCCATGCCTGCTCTTGTTGTTTCAGCTCCTGCAGAAGTTCTTCCGCTTCTCTCAGACCCGGTGCTTCTTGCCCTGTTGTGATGGTTTCTGCCGTGGGTGCCTCTGTGGAGCATAATGGTTCTGGGACAGTGTCTGAATGGGACATCTTTATGGAGTTGAAGTGGCCCAATGAACTAGAATTGCCATCTGCACCTCCAGCTGGTCACCTGTGCTTTTTCAGTGATGTTCTCTTAGATGGCTTGCCAGCCTCTGGTGTTCCTCTGGATGAGCGTCCGGTCTCTGAGTCACTGTTTTCGCTTGATGATTTTCCTTTTGCGTCAGAGGATGTGGTTGCTTTGTTTCATCCCGGTGAGGCGGTACGACGTCTTTAGTTAGTGTGCCTGCGCATTAGTTGTCTGAGGCGTTCGGATCCTGTGACTTCTTATGCATCTGTTGCTTCAAGCCTTGGACATATCTGCTTCGAGTGTGTCAGTCTCTGATGACTTCTTCCTGTCCTGGAGTGTTGACAGCTTCTGGACAAAGACGCGTCCACTGAGTATGGGGTTGAGGAGCCGCTGTCCTCTATGGGTTTGGCTTTACCGCTTGCGAGTGCTGCTTTTGCAAATGATGCTTTACTTGATTTCCTTCACCAGGGGAAGTTAAGCAAGAAGCCGGGATAGTAACATTACGTTTCACTAGCTACGTTGAGGGCCTGTGTATCAGCTACAGGTTCTATCGTCTGTTACTGACTATACCCAGCTGCGTGCTATCTGCTAGAAGTCAGCTAGGTGTTACTCCGAGCTGTGTATGATTAAATTTCGCTTGTCTTTCTTCTACTCGTCTTCTGTTTCGTGTTTTATATTTTGGCATTCTGTGTTGTCGGCGTCTTTTTGTGGTACGTGTGGTGGTGGTGTGTTAGACCTACGTTATTGTTTTTTTTTTCCAGTTGTGTACTTTTCTAGCGTTTAATCTCTTTGATGCCAGGAAGTAGACCTATACAACAACGAAATAACTAAATTAACGGAAAGTGAGTTCATGACCCGAGTGGGAAACTGAGTGAAGTGACCAATGAACAGCCGAGATGCTGAATGTTATTTTCATTAACTCTTACCCTTGTGATTTATGATTTACTCTGAGTAGCTAAACGTCGAAATTACTGAGTAAGACTAGGATCGACATGAAAGAAGTGTCCATGATAATATTATCGCAGGTTCCATCTCTATAGTTCATGGTCGCGACCCCATGCGGTCAAATTCGGAACGATTCATCGTAACTATTTTCTTGGATAACACACGTTAAAAATACGCTATATAGGTTTTAACCTAACAGATACGTGCGGAAAAATACCACTGATAACGATTAATCCAGGCATGCAGCACCTACGCTTGCAACAGCGTTCCACGAGCGTGAGGGGCGAAGCAGATGGCTAACTGCATGCCAAGGCCGACTGAGACAGAAATCGCATGTTTCACCTCCCGACTCATTGCCGGTTCACACGTGTGGGGAAAATTGATGCCTTTTAGGGCTGCTCTGGTAAAATAAGAGTCTGGAGATGTGGAATTAACTTGCCTGTATCTGAAAAACGAAACCGACAGCTTCTCTCCTAGATGACCTTGTGCCGAAAGATGGAATATGAAGCAATAGTTACAACATGAACACTCCCACGTCCTACGTACGTGTGTGTACATTTATTCGCTCCTGGTAAGACTACCTAGCGTCGTTGAATCAAGGTGCCACTTGCATTTATAAAAAAGAAAACAGTTCGTAGGAAATTGACAGCAATAATACTAGTGGATTAAACCCCCAAGTGGAGGTTGAAATGTGCGTTTTTCCCGTAAATTCTTTCAGCAACAACCATCTCACAGGAATAGAATGCGTAAACATCAAAACAGTCAAAAACAGGGAAAAAAACGTATTTTTTTTTATATATGTGAGCTCCTCTTTGACATGAAAAGGTATAGCTTCAGGTTTCTCCTAAGCTTCGAAGCTGCGTTCCTTTCAATCCCCCTTCAGTCCAGCGGGAAAGAGAGAGAGTTGGTTGGTGGTCAAGACTTAATAAGAAATGCGAGTGGAAGAGGAAGGCAGGCCAAATCCCCTTTCGGATGGAAATGAGAAGATTATGCTGCGGAGTCATTAGCCATTACGGATTACTGCTGCCTTCTTGAATGAGATTGAAAAGTTGCGACGTATAACTTTGTAGAGGCGATGGCAAAGTTTTCCCTGTATATATATACTGTGTGCACGTGAAAGCATCTTTCTTAAGGTTAATAGGCTCCAGCAAAACCAGCTAAAGGTTTGGCGTTTTTGCAGCTTGACTTTAGTCGCGATGGCAAAAGGTGACGTTGCCATGGTAACGACACCACCTAGATTATGTGTGACACTGTTTGTGCAAATGCTTGCAGTCGGATAAACAATTTTCCCAGTATCTTCTAAACTTACATTACTGACAGTTATCTCTGCGAGCTGGCGGAGCTAAAAGTAAGTAAGGTAAGTAGGTAACGAGTTGTGACGTCACAACCGGACAGTGAAGGACCAGAAGGCCGCTAACACACAGCCCAAGTAAAATATGATGGTTTTTTTTAATTAATTTTGACGAGCCTTATGTCAGCCGAAGCAATTAATGCTTGTATGGCTGAACCGGCTCAATTTTGAACATTACCAGATGTTTTTTAGAGAAGAAGAAATCTGGTAAAGGGAGGTGCCAGCCCGAGGATTCGATCCGGGAAACCTCCGATCATCGTCGGGGCCAAAAGATTGTCCAGAATTAGCCAGAATACATCCCATAGCTGAAGGAGCATGGTAGGCTCTCACGCTACCCTGGCCGGCAGTCCTGGCGGGGACTTTGCCAAGATTGTTCCGCAATCCTCCAGCACTCTCTCTCACCGCTCAGCCGCGTTTAAAACAAACGATATAGAAACAAGCCGACATTAAAAATAAAATGCGTACCCGAGTAGAGCTGTTGCCCACGCCGAGGGTCAAGCTCGTCAAAATCCTGAGAGGTCTACCCTCCTGACCAACCTCCTAAAGCTGGAGCCTAGAAGGAGCCATGACAACTTTCCATGGCAAATGGTATCAATGATCCGTAACACGATTACAAAAGAAAAATGTACAGCAATCAGTCCTAGAGCGATCAACCACCAGCTTCAGTGGAGATGGTCCTCTCACAACCACGAATAACAAAAAAAAATGTCGGGAATCAACATCAAACAAGTTATTTAAAAGTCCATGTGTGAGTCAGAGGTCGACGATAAAACCGTCGCTTTGCTAGAATTTCAGATGAACTTGAAAGAGCAACTGAGAATTTAGGAATTTCTGGCTTCTATAGCTGCAGGAATGCAAGATCATTGTGTAAGTAGGCCCTAAAACTCAAATGGATTCCATCTTACAGCCAGAAAAATATTACGCATATAAAAGGCCAGAAAAGAGTAAGCGTTGAAGGCGTTTTAATCAGTATCTACGGGTTTGTTTATCTGGAGTCAGCCGAAATCAGGAATACACTCACGGTCAGTGAAATTTGGACAGGTTTGTATCTTGTTGGTTTACTACAGGAATTGGTGCGTTAAGCAGCAACCAGCAACGAACATCGTTCGCAAACGATAGATTATCTGCACCTTACCCCTCGTACATGCACACGCGTAACTTGACGCGCATACAAGCAGACACAGAAACGAAGGCAGCGCTGGTGTGTCCACGATCACGCGTAAAAAGGGGTGAGAATGACCGACCGACTTGACCTATTTACAAATCCCTCTATTGAACACCCAGTTTCGTAGTAGCTGGAGGGCATAAAAACCCGTCCTGCCGCGCGGCTCACGCGGAAAAGTTGAGCCTACGCCAACTCCAACGCGCTGCCGATTCGCAATGGATTATGGGTAAGCGATAGGGGAGAAACCAGTATTCTTTTCTGCGTTCGCGTCTACACGCGTCAAGTTACGCGTGTACATGTACGAGGGGTTATAGCCGTGGTTCCAAACTCCCGTCCGTGAAACACACAGTATCACTAACCAACAATACAACCAGCAATTAAACAACCTTGAATCATTGCTGTGTTGCAAAGGGTTTTAGCGAGTGCTAACCGCACCCGGTCATCTAAGACAATAAGACCTCGGTAAACAATGTAACTTAATCGATCGTTTTTTTGGTGCAGAATTGTCCGTCAGCAGCGTAGTGTTGAAACAAGAAATGTCATTGAGACACCACCGCATGAGCGAGCGTTAGCAAACGACTCGGCTAGTATTTATTATCCAGCGACAACGAATTGTTTAAACGATGCTGGGCGATGCTGAACGATGCTGGAAGATTAAAATTAAACGATTAGTGAAAATCGGATGAATACACGGATAGGTTCTCTCACTCAGTCAGCGTTTATTAGCCAGCTAAAAATAATTGTTTAAACGATGCAAAAATCGCAGGCATAAATCGCTGGAAGATTAAAATTAAAGGATAAGGGAAACTCGGTTAAATATTCAAAACGTGCTAAAATACACAGACGAGTTCGCTCATTCAGTCAGCGTTTATAAGCCAGCCATAAATAATTCAGAGCACGGGTGGTGTTTGATGCACTGTTTGCAACATAGGGATGGGGGAAGGTTTTTTTTTTTAAGAGACAGCCAGCCTATAGCTGTCCAGGAAATTCTAGTTGCGTGATATGAACGTGGTGGTTGATTAATTGATGAAGATGGTCTTGTTGCCACTGCGAAATCGTCCAGTTTTCCTGACCGTGAATAAAATCAGCATTATTTAAAGTATTGGACGTGACGGCGAATCAAGCGAAACCGAATACTTGACTGAATTTAGATTTTGTGTGTCTGTTTGTCTGTGGGTTTGTCTCTTTGACGCACGATAATGTTCGCCATTTAGTTCTGATCTGGCAAAAAGTTAGTGCCAAAGGAGCTTTCCCCCAGTTCGAAGATGACATTCGTACCTCAGATATTTCCCGAGATATTCAGGTTTTCAGTTGGTTAGATAAGTCAGTTTTCAGGAGCGGCGATAAGGTAAGCTGAGCTACAAGACCAGTGGCCTCGAGCACTAAATGAACATTGAAAAGTCATTTGTCATAATATACGAGAGAGAAACTACTTTTATTATTAAAATTACAAATGAAAAAAAAAACACTATTGTTACCAATTCCAGACGTTCTCGAACAACGCGGTTGCTTCTTTTATCATTTCTGTAGCAAATCTGGTGAGTGATGGCAGAGCAATCAAGATGCGTTCGTTAAGATTGGGGCTGGATTGGCAGCGTTTGCTTCGGTGTTCGCTTGCTTTATGTTGTCATATTTGTCGTTGATAACGTTTTATTTTACATTTTTTACCCTTGTTTATACTTTTGTACTCTTTCGTACCCATTCGCAGCTTTTCGTACCCTTACGTACCGTTTCGTCCCCTATACACTCTATTGTACCCTTTCGAACCCTTTGTGCCCATTTCTGCCCATTTCTACCATTTTGTACCCTTTCTCATCCTTTTGTACCTATGCACTGTCGCACCCTTTTGTACCACTTCTTACCCTATGTGCCCTCTTGTAATCTTTCGCACCCATTTTTATCTTTTTTACCTTGTCATACCCATTTGTACCAGTTCGTACCCTAGCCTTTTTTCCCCTTTCGTACCTATGTACAAACTTTCGTAACCTTTTGTACCCTTTCGTACCGTATGTACCTCTTGTACTCTTTCGTACCTACCCAATGCTACCAATTCGTACCCTTATGTTTCCTTTTGTGTTCTTTCGCTTCCTTATGTACCATTTCGTTCACATGACCGTAAAAGCAAAAGCAACCTCTAAAAAAAAATAATAAACAACATACACTTGGTAACCTAACATGCCAAAAAAAGACTTTAACTTGTGCCCTTTAATTCAAAGTTAAACGAAACCCTCTCTCATATCAGTATTTTTTTTAACTTTCTCTGTTTTGGTTGACATAACTTCAGACGACAAGTCAGCTGTGAGCTTGGTAGTGTAGAGATCGGGCATAGCAAAGGGTCTTTTATATTGAAAGCCAAATCTAAAGAGCCATGTTCAGTAATTGGATCGGGACGAAATTTTATTTTTTTAGTCATTATTAGGGTTCACTAGTCATCCGTGGTAGTGCACACTGTGGCACCATTGTGGTCGTTATTATATGATACAATCATTTGATTGATCTGAAAACATAAATGCGGCTAAATATAAGTGATTACAAGAGGCACAAGCGCTTTTGCGTTTATACCACACGGCGGATCTGTTCAAAAAAGCAGACCACAACTAGCGCCCAGGGCAGCGAGCGAGTAGAGCTTCCAAGCGAACCCAGAGAATTAACCGGGAAGCCACGCAACGTAGTGGAAGGGGCAGCTAAAGACGAAAGCACGGCGGTTGCGTTTCACGTTCTCACTATACGTTTGTAGGCGTACGTGCTTACTTGGGCCAATCGGCTTGGAGGTTTGACGCCTCCCCAGCCAAAAACTTAGTGCCAGAAGGCGAGAGGGACAATTTTGCTAAGCAACTCCAATCGGAAATTCCTAGGGTTGTTTACAAGCCACAAATCGACGTGAGCCCGAGACCTTACAGGGTCCGTTCTTCTCGTTAAGGGCACGTTTACGCTTTTGTATTCTCGCAGCTAGAAGCTAGAAATCACCTCAAATTCCAACATGGCGGCGGTTTTATGTCTGCCGCCTCGCAACGAAAACAGCAAATAACGTGAGTTCAGAAGTGTTTGGGGAAAATTGTTTCGTCATGAGGAATTCTTCATATTATTGGCACGGATTATAAGACTGCAAGTATTTACTCAAACGATGTCGGATTTAGCTAATCCATTTAGCGTTGTTACCATGGCAATGTCACCTTTGCCATCGCGATTGAGTTCTAGCTGGGAGAATGCAAAGGCGAGTCGCTGCATGAACGCGCCCTAATGCCGGGGATGGCTAAGCGATCTTGCAACACAATGGGTTTGTTCCACATGGAGAATGCGGTCTTCAAGAGTATCGGAAACTCTCCTTTCACCATTGTTCCCTCGTTTCGTGAATGAAAAAGTAGTTTTAAGTATTTATTTTTTTCTCCTCAATTATTTCTTTATGTTACGTTACCAAGGGATCGGGTCTTTTGGGTCCAGGACTCCCACCCCAAAATGGGAAATTTTTTATTTTATTGTGTGATAAAACGGATCCAAATTTTATGACAATTCGGTATCTTGTTTTACCTTTTAACCAACTTAAGGACAATTGTTAAACCCCACTTTTTCGTTTGTAACACGATTGGCCTTGGGGAGGGGGCCCCCGGTCGTTGGGCAAATGAAAATTTCACCTACAATTTTTCGTGACACCCTTCAAGGTGCTGATCTCTCCACCGTTTACGTTTCTAACGCACTTGGTGTTAGTTGCGGAAAGGGGAAGCTTTGGATAAAATGAAAATTCATTTTTTCATGACACTTTCCAAGGTTCTGACAAAAAATCTTGAACTTCACCCCCTGTCTAAGGTCCAAAATAATCTGACTCACCCCAAAGTAAGCGTTATTATGACTACTCAAGCTACCTGTGGATGATATTCTACAGCTAAAAAATGATTTCCAGATGTTTGGAAATGCGTCACATAAGGTTTAACATGTTCTTGAAAACATTCAAACATGTTGGTTTTAGACCTTGTCTGTATCCCAAACTCTTTTTAGAAATGGAACAACACGAGTTGTAAACATTACAAGAGGGTGGAGGGGGAGGGGGGATCCCCCCCCCTCCCCAGAAACCAACGTGTTTTTAAAATCTTACATCCCTGTGGGCTACGTATGGGCCACTGTGATAAAAGTTCGTCTCTTAGTGTGAAATTTTTTACAGAATATTCTAGAAGTTTCCAGTATTTAATGATATTTATGACACAACAAAATTTTATGACATTTCGATAAAATCAAAAATCTTTTTGCTCGTTCAACTTGTCGTTGTTTTTTTTTTTGACCTTTTGATGCCCATTTCTGACTCTCTCCTGGCATTCTTTTTGCCCTCTTTGGGTCTCTGGGCCGTTCCATTGGTTTGCAACACTAGCATTTATGAGTTCGGAACACCAAATTTTTTCCAAAAAGGTCATATTTAAATAGAGCATATTTTTTTCCAAAATAGTCAGGGGCGTGTTTTCAAAAAGGGCAGGGGCAATAACCGCCACCCCCCTCCCTCCCCTGTGTACGCCACTGCTCAGGCGGTCGTGGGATTCGATCCGGAGTTCTCTTGGCTGTTACGCTGGCCACTGGGATGTGCTTGCTCTCTTTGTTTGGAGATTCCTAACATAGTTCGCAGTGCGCGTTTAAATCAGTTATGATTTCTTTTGCTTGATGGCATGCTCTAAAATTCATTTATCGATGCAAAAGCCTTGGTGCCATATTAAAAAATTTGCAGAAAATGTTTTTTTTTTTTTTAATAACTAAATGACTGTGTGATAATTCCACTGTCATCTCTGCCTCGTAATGATACGTGAAATTAGTATTTTTTCTTTAAGGGGATGCGCATTCCTTTTCGCATGTTTGTGGTCATCCACGTTCTAGTTGTGGACTATATCCCCTGAAGCTAGAAGCCATGATTATAATGTCCCCCTTTCGTCATGTTGAAATTCAGACCTGGTTAGCTTGTATGTACCTGACGAGGTTGCGCTGCGAAAGCGCTGGTTAAACGTCACCTTAAAAAAAAAAAACGTCTTTAAGCCCTCGCCAAACAGAAGAAACTTTCATGCAAAGTGACGCGTTGCTACGTGCCTACAAGGTCAAAATTGTTGCAATAATACGGTTGGTGCTGCATTTAAGGACCGACATTGGACCGACATTGGACCGATATTGCATTTAAGGACCGAAGGTACACCATCTTACGTCGCCGTGCAGCCGCGAGCAGCCAGAATGTCTGCTCGCGGCTGTATGGCGTCGCGGTACGGTTTATTAAACCCGTCAAAATCGATCAATAAACTCCACACTCGTATAACTTGAATGCAGCAATTTTGACCTTGTAGGATGAATGGTTAAAAAATGCGTTTTGTATTTTAAAAAAGACACTCAAGCTCGACGCATAAAACTTAAAACACTGGTATCTAATATTTCGGAGCAATTCAGAGGTTGGCTCCATTTTCAAAGGTTAAAAATGAAAACACACACACAAACTCAACAACCAGCTAACCAGGACGCCATGTTGAATGACATGGCGACCTGTAAGCTGGTTGCTGAGTTGGTGTGTTGGTTTTTATTTTTAACCTTTGAAAATGGAGCCAACCTCTGAATTGCTACGAAATATTAGGTACCAATGTTTTAAACGTTTTATTGACCTTGTAGGCACGCAGTAACGCGTCACTTCGTATGAAAGTTTCTTCTCGCAAACCGAGTCGTTGCGAGTCGTTGCGTCACAACAGATTTCACCATGCCGTAGC
The DNA here is from genome assembly GCA_023313725.1 of Lithobius niger. Taxonomy (NCBI): domain Eukaryota; kingdom Metazoa; phylum Arthropoda; class Chilopoda; order Lithobiomorpha; family Lithobiidae; genus Lithobius; species Lithobius niger. Next base: position 35,605 of record JAHWFP010012705.1, read on the forward strand.
AATAACACACCAAACATTAGGCTCATGGTTGTCAATAGAAAAATGCTTGCGCGGGCAGCGTGTTGCCTAGCAACAGCAGGGATTCATGTGCAGTGCAGAAAATCGTTGGCTTCCAACGCTTCCGTATTTTTCATGAACCGTACTAACACTCTACACCACTGGCTTTTGCGATTACCACAACCTCGGACCGCTAGAGCCCGAAGGGCGGCATCGTACCTTTTGCAACGGCTATTTCTGGTGCTGCTGACCATCCACCATAAGCCCCCTCTGCATCCAATATGGCGGGGATATGAGAAACTTAGTCTGGGTAGACGGCAACACCTCCTGCTATTGCTTCCCGGGTTGAAATCCATTTGGAAGGCTAGTGAGCAAAAAAAAGCTAGTAGGTTTTACTTCGTTGTTGAGCTGCAGAGTTGGTGCCAGACTTTTTATTTAGATTTAAAGGGCATCACTACCATAACTTTGTCTCCGGTGTATTAAAAATATTACTTGTTGTTGTTGTTATTGTTGTAAGTTTATTCTTCTATGTTTGACCAAATCGTGGTGTTAAAAAGGATGTCTTGTGTTTCGCTCACTCAACAAAAATTAGGCCGTTTTTACGCAACGACTCGCCTTTGCATTCTCGCAGCTAGAATTTAATCGCGATGGCAAAGATGACGTTTCCATGGTAACAACGCTATCTGGAGTAGCTAAATCCGACGTCGTTTGAGTAAATACTTTAAGTCTTAAATTCGATGACAATAAGATAAAGAATTCCTCCTGACGAAATTTTCACAGTCGCTTCTGAACTCGCATTATTCAGGGTTTTCATTGTGAGTCGACATAGCTAAAACCGCCGCCATGCTGGAATTTCAGATGATTTCTAGCTTCTAGCTGCGAGAATGCAAAGGCGAGTCGTTGCGTAAATGCGCCCTAATACTTATCCAAAAACGTAACACAGGTAAAATGAAATGTTCAACCATTGCGGCCTACACTGACTGGAAGTACATCGTTGATGATAATAATAAGTAGAAAAAAACTGCATGACAAACGATAAGATGGGAAGAACAATGAAAGTTTTCGAAACTGAATCCAGACGTCGGTTTCATTTTACAAAGGAAAAAAGTTCAAAAAAAAAAAAAGATTAACAACAGAAACAAAAAGCATCAGCAAACTGACAGCAAACGCATAAACTGCAGCAATATCTTCCATTCATGATTTGAATTGTCCTCTCCCACCGCTCATAGCATCTCCTATCTCTATAAGCAGTGCAACCAGAGGTTTCAGACCCAGTTTCAGTGTTTGTCTAGGGACTTATGAATTGCCCCAAATAATCAATTGTCCTTCACTTAAATATGTCGGCACAAATATCTTAAATGACGATCAGCTATTGGACAATTTCCACAGTACGTGCTGTCAATGTTTAAGAGACTAATACTGAATGACCATGTTTCACTTTTCCGACGTCTGTTTCTGAGCATAGTCACGACATGGCAATAGGCATTGCACCCAACAACTTTCCCATAGGTGGGCAGTAACAAACGTTTTGTATGTGCATTTTGTAAAGCACGTAAAGCATGTTGCAGAGAATATTTTCATTTGTGTTTATATATCCTTAGTCTGACCTAGAAGTTTGTCGGTTTTATTTTGAAAGTCTTTGTAGCTTTAAAAGACTTAGGGCGTCAGAACAGTAATTATAATATTAACGCTGTCAGTGTGAGTGGAGCACAGCTAAAGCTGAGAGTAGTAAACAACATACCTCGTCATAGCTCACCCCTTTGTCCAAATCAACCCTCTATTCACTTTGTCTCTTTGTCCAAACAGTAACTCCAAATACCTCCTTTTCCAAATCGTAACTCCAAATCTCCCCAAGGTCGAAAAAACCTTCCTGAAAATGGAAGGTCATTTGTTCTGCAATGCATTTAATTTTGCAAACTGTACATTTACCCTTATTAAACGCATGTTGCCTAAAAATGTCTACAAAACTGGCTACTCGTGCTTCGTATTGCAGTAAAATCTTTACTCCCGGCATGAGAATTATTGAAAGTTTGGATTTCTATCGTGAACATACGGGGATTTTAGTTTTGCTGTTGCTGCTAACATTGGCGTCGGTCATTCAATACTTGCTGTATAACGCTTTTGCTTGAAATGTTGAGACGAAATTGAAAGAAAGCAATAATTACGAATTGCTCAAAATTTCACGCATCTTTATATTTATATATATATATATATAAACACATTTATTTAAATAAGAATTTCTTAAGTCAGCCGAAGCCATTTAATGCTCGTGTGGATGGACCGTCTCAATTTTGAACATCACCAGACTTTTTTGAGAAGAATAAATATCTGGAAATATAGAGGTGCCAGCCCGGGGATTTGAATTAGGAAACCTCCGATCATAGTAAGGGCCGAAAGATTGTCGAGAATTGGCCAGAATAGATCCCATCTATGTCATAAAAAACGAACGACGAGCGTGCGTGTTTGTAGGCTATCCCTCTACTCTTCAGGATGTAAAGCACCTACAATGAGGAGGAGTAGCACCTAGTAAAACATAATTGTTCTTGACTCTTTCGAAATGAGAAGACTTAAATTTGACCTAAGTTTGATCTTTCAATGTCGCATGGACTAATTGATGTGGATAGTAAACTTTTCTTATGATGAGGGAGGGAATGCCCATCACTACGGGTCACGCTCCCAAGTTAATTATCAAACCCGTCGAGAGGAACTGTTGCAAATATTTTTCTTTTCACACCGTGTTGTGGGGCCCCGAAATGCGCTGCCGTTGACGTTGTCCCGGACCCATCACTTGCTGTTTAAAAAAAAATACCCAAAAGTGTAAATATGAATGGATATGTTGAGTATTCGTAAATTGACATGACAAAGGCGTTAGCCTGTATAGTATGGTTTATTTTGAAACAATAGAGTAGAATTAATTTTTTTTTTTTTTTTATAATTGTACATGACAGGCTTGGTATGAGTGGCTACTTTCTGTAACCCTTACTTGTCCTTCTGCGTTTTATTGATCGCAAAAAAAGGATAAATTCATTCATTCAAGTTCATCGCTGGAACTCGTTTTTTCAGCCCTCAAGTAAGCGAAAGACAGCTGTGAAAACTTGTTCATACGTTGACAAAGGTCGATTAGACGAACTAATTAAGGAAGAAACTTGGTCGCAGAAAAATATCCGTAAAGGTTTTGCATCGTATTTACTATCAGCAACACGACGTATAGATCTCAAAGCTTCAACTGGCTGGACGGACAAAAGGAAAAAAAGCAGACCTGTAAGTTTTAAAAGGATGTCAAACATTCGCGTTTCTGAAGGAAGGTGCGCGGATTGAGCGAGGAACACAGCGAGCGATTTCCACGTATTTGAAACATTTTCATCGCATTTCTGGTTTTGGTCGCTCAGTCTTTCATTTGGCGTTACTTCTGGAGAAACAGTGTAGGAATTTATCCTGGATTCGCAGCAGAACGGCCCGTAATCCCATCATTCAAGGATCCTTCATCCCATGGCTGTATTTACACCTAACTTATTTCAACGGACCTTGGATACAGAGTGTTTAACTTCAATCTGCCTTTACCAGAGGATCGATTGATTGATTGATTGATTTCGGAGCTCTAGCCAACATTGACTATACGAGCCCCAGTACAACCACACACTAACCCTTAAAACGACTCCATCACTAATTCACTAATAGGCTACTACACTACTTAGAGGATCAGTGTTAAATTGCAACAACGCATAACTCAAATCATCTTGATGCACAACAATAACACAAAGATGTTTTGCCTTCACAACCTTCGTAAAGCCTGAGAAGACAACCTTTAAAAAGTCCATTTCCATTTCCAAAAAAAGTCAAAGGGTTTTTGGCGAGCCTTAAAGGGCAATTACATCCATTTCGACATACATGTTTTACTTTTGGGTCACTTTCACAATAACTAAGCACAAGAATTGTGGTAGGAATACGTTACGTACAATTACTGCATGACCAAAACACGATACGGAGGCCGCCGTTGTTTTGCTGGAACGCGCAGTAATTAATGCCGACAGACGGTGCCTATCGATTTCGACTCGCAGCCGATTGAGATAGTTCTGTTGGCTATGAGTAGCTCAAGCGTCTGGCGGCCTTAGCTGGCCGATGGTAGTGTAGCAAGCTAAGGCCGTCAGACGCTTGAGCTACTCACAGCCAACAGAGCTATCTCAATCGGCGGCGAGTCGAAATCGATAAGCACCACCTATCGACATTAATTTCTGCGCGTTTTAGCAAAACAATGGCGGTCTCCGTGTCATGTTTTGGTGATACAGTAATTAAATTGTTGTATCGGACGTACGTAACATATTCTTACCACAATTCTTGTGTTTAGTTATTGTGTAAGTGACCCAAAAGTAAAACATTCTTGTCAAAATGGATGTAATTCCCCTTTAACCGAACCCGGCCGTCTGCCCAACGCAGCCCATTTCCCATTCCGGATCACGCTTCAATAAATGTAAGCCCAAAATATTTCGGCTTATTATAACTAGATTGCGTTTCCCCAATTTCCCCCTGCCCCCAATGCCAGTTACCTCACGTCCTCTAACTTCACGGTTATTCGTTCCCATTCCATAAGCGACCAAGTTAAATCCATTCCTCGTGCTGTTGTTTAATGCTTAAGGATTTAGACGTCAATAAATATTCGGGTGAGGATAATTATTGACATCTAAATCCTGACCCATTAAAACAACAATGAGGAAAGACCGGCTATGTTTCCTTTATCCTTCGCACGCCATTAGTCCATGACCACCGAATAACTCCATCCCATCACGTCCAAACCCCCGCAGTAGGCGTACAGACACACAAGCAAACAAACAAATCGTACTCTTTGAAATGGAGTACATGAAAATTCAGGCATGCTTAGGAATGTGATGAACGAACTGTGAGCAACAACTGCAGTTAGTTTGGGTACAGGTAATCAGTTCATTGGTATTGTCATGCTCTGGAAATCAAAGAAACTGCATGAAGCATGAATTGATACCAATGGAGTGAACGAAGCGATCGATAAAAAATGTACGGCCTTATTAGGCCTAGTTTATCGCTGTAACTTGATTTTTTTTACCATGAAATCCGCAAAAATCTGCTCGGAAAACTGTTTCATAAGGTCACAGTTTGATCAACGCGTTACGGGAAATTCAAAATTAAGTAACTCGATGCGTAAAAAAAAATAATCACACTTAAAACGACAACATCTTGTGCGTTAACTTAATGTCAGCCACATGGTATAATGATGTACAGACCTCAAAGTTTGTTCGTTTCAATTAGCTGGGCGCAAGGCATGCTAAGACCTGTAGGTTTTAAAAGATTGTCGAACATTCGCGTTTATGAAACACGGAGATGCGCGGATTGAGCGAGCAGAGCGAGCCATTTCCGCGTAAATATTTTCAATGTCAAACCCTTTTTACTGCATATGAACTGCAGACATTCGGTGAGTCGAACGGCTCGTCCTAATAATTGGTTTAGCCGATCGATTGTGTGATGCTCAGGAGATCGAATAAACTATATGAAGTATGAATCGACGCCTATAGAATGAGCAAAGCAAACGATATGGCTAGTTCAGTAAAAAAAACAAAAACGAAGCTGATAAATTGGAACTTAATTATTTATTGAAAAGTATGTTTCAGTCTTTACACCAATCTTATTTTTTCAACCAATTCGACACTTGCTACATTAGAACTCAAATACCTTGTAATGGGCATTTTTTTCATAAACCCATCGAACAATTTACCGACCAATGACTCAAAAACCTACCGCTTACATCAGAAGTGACGTCACGCTCAAGTCCTTTAGGAACGGATTTGCGGGAATCATTGGTGAGTAAAATGGAGGCCAGTGTCGGGAAAGAAGTGTTTTTACTCACCATCATTTGTTCACCAAACACCCTTGCGTTGTCAAGGGTGTTGTTAAGCAGGCTTACATTACATACCGGCCGATAAGAACGTTTATTGCTTATGGTCGAGTGGCTAGTCACCCTCTTTTAGGCATGACGACAATCTCTACCAATTGTTAAAGGTACATGCATCCATGTTGGCTTTCCTGCATGACTCAGTTTTGTGACATTAGTTCAAACGTATGTATATGTTGCCAACACATTATGTTTTTTGTTTTTTTTCTTTTGTGCGAGATGATTTTGCGACATTAACTCTAACCCGTGTAAATGTTGCAATCGCTATTCTCAACGGGTCGTATTACATACCGGAAAGATTTATGTGCCTTTAATTGCGCTTACGTAAATAAGCCTAGCGAATATTTACTGTGGGCTTGCCATCTTTTGTCGATGGACAGCAGAAGAAGGCAATCGATGAGTACGCTGCTTCAGCGGTGGTGTCACGCTCAGGTATCGAAAAATTCACTGAGTGTTTACGAACTACTTTGATGGGGTGAGGCTTCGTCGCTGAGTTGTTTCGATGAGTTTATCAAAGTGCCCAATAATAGTTGATAGAATGGCTGGGCCATGCACGGCGGAGTTGTGGCGAAAATTAAAGGCCGCCATATTTGAGGAAAAAGATTCACTGAATAGGGCAGTGACACGACGTAGTATTATTGTGCATAACTCTATGGTGCAGCCAGTAACTGGGTTACCTGCAAGGTGCACTGGTGGGGGAAAAGAAGAGCCTCTTACTGAAGCCAATGCTCTCAGACTGCATTTCTTAGGCCTAACACGTGCGATTTTTTTCGATTTGTTGGCAGTTGCTGACATTTTTAAGCAAGTGGAATCTTTATTTACCAATTACAACCTAAGCAGCATAAGGGATTGGAGAAAACAACGGTTTTTTAAGCCTACGAAATCCATTCTCAAAGCACTGGCTTGGCCAGAAGTGCTGTTGTTTAACCCACCATTTCTATTTAGTGCCCCTTGCAAGTATCTCTCTTGTAGCCAATATGACGTCACTAGACGCTGCTCTGTAGCATGGTGGTCAGACCCTGATTCATGCGATTTGAAATATGAAACGAAAGTATAAAACACCACTCACGTATTTTACTCTTGATTAAAGAATATTACTGTCCTGTTCTATATTCTCTACACATTGTAGCTTCATTCTTTTAAGGGGCGTTTACGCAACGACTCGTCTTTGCATTCTCGCAGCTAGAAGCTAGAAATCATCTGAAATTCCAACATGGCGGCGGTTTTAGCTGTGCCAGCTCGCAACGAAACGAGTAAATAATTGAGTTTAGAAGCGATTGGAAAAATTGTTTCGTCTGTAAGAAGTCTTTATCTTACTGTCACGAATCATAAGACTGCACACATTTGCTCAAACGATGTCGGATTTAGCTAATCCAGGAAGCGTTGGTAACCATGGCAACAACACCTTAGCCATCGCGATTAAATTTCAGCTGCGGGAATGCAGAGACGAGTCGCTGCTTAAACGCGACCTTACTTCAGTAAGCTATGGTTTACTTCAGCTGACGGTCTATTTCTGCTGTCAATGCAGTTTTATCATTGCGTCACTGTCAGTCAGTGTTATTTTGTATTATGCGCGTCGGTGACAGCAAAGAGTGACATAAAAAGATCGTTGTTTCATCATCTCTTATCTACCATCCACACACAACCAACACGTTTTAGAATCTTTATACCGTCTTTTAGATGCTTTTATACAGCAATAAAAAAAAAGTGGGCACCAAAAATATTCCTGCATGTTTCACAGAAAAGCAATAGAAGCCGGTTTCGGAGATCCGTTCGTCCGGTGTATACCAACCGCTTTGCAGTCTGCCAGTAGGCTGAGTTTTACGTCCCCCCCCCCCCTTCCGTCATCGGTTGCTTTATGAAGCTGCAAAACTTTAAACTCGTAAAAAAGGAAAAATGGCGGCGGCGGTGCGAAAGAAGCAGCTACAACGAAGTCTTGAGGCGGTGCTGCTGCCGCTGTAGTCCACCTCCCCACTCGGGTGTTTTATGCACCGTGTACACATTACGGGCGCGAGAGATATGGCCCCGGCCAACGGCTGGGAAAGATGGTGTCGGAAAAGTCTAGCTTTCCTGACGTCCGCGGCCCTGCTCTTCTGGCCAGTCGACGTGGTCTTGATGACTGTGGGAGTTGCACACATGATGGTGACATATCAAACCATTTCCTTAGGTGGTAAGAGATTTTTCTTGGCGGACGGTGGTGGTGGTGATGGTGGTGGTAATGGTGGTGGTAGTGCCAATGGGGGGGGGGGGGGTGTGTGCTGTTGCTGCACCTAGCCAGCCCTACCAGCCAAGCAATATTTCTTTTCTATAAATCAGCGCTCTTGAGAAAACGAAACGAACACGTGATGGAGTGTACACCTAGGAATATAAGATAGCTCGCGGCGGCTTGGTGAATAAAGGTGTTCCAACTGTTGGACTGACAAAAAAAAAAGTAAGAACGGAGATTCGGAGCCCAAAAACTGAAAACGGTTTCAGTCCATTTTGAATGACTTTCTAATTAAAATGTATATCGATTTGCAGGATATTCAAAGGGAAGTAGAGATGCACTTATATTAGTGATGTACTAGCAATATCGCTTGCTTTGCTCACTCTATTGGCGTCGATCCTTGCTTCACGTAGTTCATTCGACCTCCAAAGCAGCACAAAATCGATGTACTGTTTATTTCCATGCGAGCTAATTGCAATTGTTATACACAGTTCGTTCATCACGTTCCACAGCACGCCTGCATTTTATCTTTATCATTAGCATCGTTACCCGGCTTCGACCAGGTTTTGTTTCATCCGTGGTTGTTTCCCAGTTTTCGGTCGGTTTGCCTAAAAATTGATTAGGACAGGCAATTTTTCTTCCTGGAATCCTGTCCTTTTCCTCCCGTTCTCTACTCTCGTTTCTCGTCCCTCTTTTCCTGTTGCATAATGGTAACAGGCGCACCCCCCCCCACCCTTCCAATCACTTTATTTTCTCAAAAGCACGGCTATCACACGCACTGTCCCACACACAGGCATTCCTCGTTTAGCACCCTCCCCACTCCCAGTTTACCGGTTCGGCTTGAGCGATCCGTACCGTTTGAAAAATAATTGTCCTTCATGCATGATGACCTTTTAAGACTTGCCGCTAGATGACCGCGCCCAGAGAAAATTGTTAGTGGAGGCAACAATGTACCAATTTCAACTTCTTTTGAAGGCAACAGTTTCAACTTTTAGCCAAAGAATTGACACACTCACCCGTTTTCATTCTAGCAGCGGTTGCTTCTGCGGGAGTTGTCGTCGTTGTCTTTGTTTCTGCTGTGAAACTTTGGTTTACAATGTAAGATTCAGAACTTAACGATTTGTTTGTTTGCTTGCATGTTTGTATCTCTACTCAACCGGAAGTAAGGTTCCTAAGAAGGTGAGAGTAGCGCCAAACAAAAGCTTGAGACAGCGTGAAAATCACTCAATCCGCGCCCTTCCGTACTTCATTAATGCGAATGTTTGACAAACTTTTCAAGCTAATAGACTGCTTTTTTTCTGTGCGTTCAGCCAGTTGAAGTAACACCTACGTGTTTTAAGATCTGTCATCCTTTTAGGTTTTTTTTTTTTTGGTAATCAAATTTCTCTATAAGTTTGCCGGAACAGTAACTTTCACTGATCGAACTCTTACTTCAGAGCATTTTGTTGTTGTTGCTTGTTTGAGGGTCAAAAACTCAAGCTACCGCACTGAAAGTAGGCTGTCCAAAGCGTAATTTAATTATCTTTCATTTGGTGCTACTACAAGCTTGATAGGTGCCTTACTTCCAGAGGAGTAGCGGTACAAACACACTCGCATTGATCAAAGTGTCGTACACTAGATTCATCAATTTCCAGTGAGATGCTGTGATCCGCAGTCACTTTTACGTCATATATAGATAAGGTTTTAAAAAAAACGTTCGTCGACTTGCAGTGAAGGATTCTTGGCATTGGGTTCATCATTGGAACGTATAAATCTCTTTAAGTAGCTGTTATCATATCAAAAACCAAAACTGGTAAAAGGGGCCGCCAAGTTCCGAATGGTTCGGCCCTTAAAAGGAGTGATATCAACACACAAAAACATTCGCCAACTTAATCGCACCGCTTAATAATTCGAAGGTTAAATGAAAACTAGAACATTGCTAATTTCGGTAGCAATGTTCAAGTTTTCATTTAATGTCCAAAGTATTATTCGGTACGATTAAGTAGGCGAATGTTTTGGTGTGTTGATATCACTCCTTTGAAGGGCCGAACCATTCGGAACTTGGCGGCCCCTTTTACCAGTTTTGTTTTTTGATATGACATCAGTCCTTTTTTTTTTAATTGTGTATTAGACTCAACTCCGCTACCGTGCAGATGTCTAATAAAGTGGCATGTCAACAAGAAATTGGTTTTCAACAATTTGCTACTACCTTTTGCCTGTAGGTCGAACCATTCTCAACTTGGTCACCTCTTTTTAGGTTTTTGGTTTGGTTTTAATTTTGTTGTAATTTGTTTTATTTCGTTAGTTTTGGTGGGTTGATATCACTCCTTTGAAGGATCGAACCAGTCAACTTGGTGTCCTCTTCACCAGTTTTTGCCTTTGTTTATTTTGCTTTGTTTTTAGAGATGGTTTATTTTTCGTGAATTGGACGTGAATACAATTTCTTTGGCAACGTTGTTTAGATTCATCGTGCTACACTAGTGTGTGTCTAGGCACGTTGTCATTGTCCGAACTTTAGCTGTCCAATGAGATACGATGCCGACAATACTAACAATGGTTATAACAATATTTTCGTACTTACGCGCCATCCCACGCCATCTTCGTTACACCCTAGGCTCCAAACCATAAAAGGTACGCAGTTCGTAACTGTAGCCATTCGTTCAATTTCATAGCTGGAAGCCTTCCCGTTATCTCGGTATCGATGAATAATCACCCAATGGAAATTAACATGGGGATGAGCGGACTAGAATTAACTAGGTAGAAGCTAGTTAGCTAGCTAGCTAGCTACCTAGTTACACATTTTCAACGTTATTGCGGGTCAGATTTTGCATTGAAAGCAGCTTAGCTGGCATTCCTACACGAGTTAATTTTTGTCAGGTGGGTCATTGCTCTTGATTACAACACAATTTAAACTTTTGTACCGCATTATTATTTTTCCACAAGTACCTGAAATGTGCCCAACTATGCTTCAAGATATAGGACACTGATGCTATGGCGCCGCGCTACAATGGTTTACAACCTCGACAATTGAATTGATGTGATGTTTGTTGTGATGATTGTTGCCTAACTTGGCGCGACACACTAGCGTGTGTCTATATAATAAAGGAGGTTGATATCTTAAGCTAATTATTTTCATCTTGGAAAAAACACCAGGGGTATACCTAGTTCCAAAATTTTCCTTAGGATGGTTGCTAAGGTGTCCTGACGTCAGCACTGCATTATCTTTGCTGAGCCACGCCGACCTAAGGGAATCACGTAGCTTAACATATTCCTGGTATTAGCAATTAAGTGAAAAGTTTTTACCATTAAAAATGACAGCATTCGGTAAGTATATACTACCTAAAGCCACATAATGTCGATCGTCTTCCCTACAAGATTCGGATGAAAGATGCATTAAAAATTCAGAACGGCAAAATAAGGACCTAGAAGTGTTGTGATTTTAATACATAGAGAAGTTTAGTTCTTGAAGATGTCCTGATTTGGAAGCAAGGGCGCATCCAGAAGGAAGTCTTGGAGGGGGAGCAAAATGATTTTTCTACTTTTTCATGTAATTTTTGTCCAATTTCTACCCGTGTTTTCAACAATTTGGCAGTTTTTTTTTAGAATTTATTTACCTTGAAGGGGGCCGCAGCCCCTCTTGGCCCCTCCCTTGGATCCGCCCTTGTTTGGAAGCACTCGATTCTTGAACTAAAACTGTTCATTTCTCCCACCCTTTCCAGTTAACGGTCGAAGCTGTTTTCCTTGAACAAACTGAGCGATTGAAGTTTGTTTGTCTGACTAATGATTGATGGCTGGCCGCTGGACTACAGGGAATAGCTGCGCGAGACGGTGGTTTAAAGGCAACCCCTTTGATTTCAATTTTCATTATTCAACGAGTTCAATGATCTGAATTGACGTAAATCACCCGTATCCGTTACACGTTAATTAAAACCACAGGCTGTTGCACTCGTTGGTATCTACATGCATATAGGCGCAACGCATCAAAACTCGATTACCCATTCAGGAGGTGTCGATTTCGGGCATTCCAAAGGGCTTTATTATTATTATTATTTCTCAGGCCTGGTCGGTTTGGCATCGAATGTAGTAATAGATAGAGAACGAGAGAGAGAGAAAGGCAGAGAGAGGGAAAGGGAGAGATAGACTGAGAGAGAAGGAACGTGAGGAATGCGTGTATCTGGAGAGTGAAAAAAATAGCGAGAAACAAAGAAATACAGAGAAATCGAGAAGGAGAGAAAAAAGAGAGAAATATATAGGGGTCTAGCAAAGAAGCAAGCAACTAGAAAATTAGGAAGATTACGTACACAGAAGAGAAATAGGCATAGAGAAAGTGGTAAAAAAGAGGTACGCTTATACAGGATGTATCCTAAATGTACGTCACAACTTTCAGGGTGTTTTCTATGATGAAAAATTAGACTAAAAAGTCCTATAAACATGGGTCTGGAAATGCACCCTCTTTAGTTACAGCCCCCCAAAGTTAGGGGTAAAAAGGTGAAATTCTTCATAAATTTGCACCTAATCCTTCCAACTCAATACTGTTAGGAGGCTACATCATTCCTGCACAGAGCTTTAAGTTAATGTTATTATGAGGTCCCAAAACGTTGTGGAAGGGGCAGTAGCCTACGGAGGGGAGGGGGGGGGGGGGGGCAGGGGGACAGAACGTCGAACGTCTTTGTCTTTACTGAAACAAACATTACATCGCCCACATTACAAACTCCGAATTGGAATGTCTGGTGCTTTGCATGGTGACGCAACGTGTGTTTCGGTAAAGCTGCTAAAGAAGTCCTCCCCCCCCCCGTCCCAGCCACCTTGCCTCCCCCCACCCCCTGCATCCGTATGGCTCCATCCACAAAGTTATTTTTGGGTTATCAAATTAACATTTACATTATGTAGTAATGAAATTACAAGAAGGATATGCCAATTGTATATGGAAAGATTACATGGGAAGACATGGGGAAATTTCAACATTTTACCCTTAACTTTGGGGGGGCTGTAACTACAGACGGGTGCATTTCTGGACCTATGTTTATAGGACTTTTTAGTCTTTTCTTTGAACATGGAATACACCCTGAAAGTTGTGACATACATTTTTGTTACACCCTGTATGTTTTGAAGGAGCATATAAAATGCAAATATCCCCTCACGGCAGTGCGTACACAAAATGGTAAGGGAGGGGTTTGCGGTTTAGTAAGGAATTGTTTCAGGTGAGGGGTTGTGGTAGGGATAAACCCAACATCAAATTCGTGCAGGAACTGGGTAAGGAGATCGCAAAAATGCCCAAGATATGGGGCGAAAACAGTGTAAGGTTTTGGCTGGTAAGTGCGGGTGGATCGCTTGGCCCACTTAATGCTGAAAATTTCATCTACCAGAGAGGCGGGGTAGCCCGCGAAAATGGAGCTAACCACTGAATTGCTCCGAAATATTAGGTACCAGTGTTTTAAACATTTTATGCGTCGAGCTTGAGTGTCTTTTGTATTGACGAGAGTTCAGTGGTAGTTGATTGAAAAGATGTTAAAGCTTAGCTAGTAAAACTGACGCTGGTTATTTGGTTCCATGGGTTTATTGCGGCGGAGGTTGCAATATTACGCTCGCCCGACTTACACGCGAAATAACCCTTGCGGTTTTACACAGGCTGTTTGCGGGACTTTAAAGATAGGGGAAATGCAGGAAAGTATTGGTGGTAAATAATAGATGGACCTACATAATATTGCAGAATAATTTTGGCATAAAGAATCGAAATATTAGCTAGACAAAAGGCGAATAAATTATGACGATTTCACTCCTAGGTGTTACAGTCAGGAGGAATTGGAATGCAATGAATTAATACAACGAGTGGTAACCATGCATGGCAAACAAAGCACGACATTGCAAACAAACCATGACACCATGACTACAATGCACGTCATGGCATGCATGCGCACATTGGCCTATAATAATAGAGTCTGGACTACACTCGAACTTCTTGGGAGCTCCTCTGTTAAGACATCCACCACGGGCCCAGGAACAGTCCGCCACTCCATAGCGGTGCCGAGCTGGGGCCGATGACCTTAGTCTTCAATCAATATGGCGTCCGCCGGGTCTACCCACAAACGTCCGGCGCATCAGCACAGGGATGGTGGCAGCTCAAACACCAGCAACGGCTGCCGATACACTTTTTTAATAATAACGTTGGCTTATATTACAATGCTCTCAACAACCCAATTTCGTTCTCTAGCCCAGTGTTTCCTCTCATCCTCCCCAGTGCGATAACGTATTTACATCGAAGCTGAACAAATAAGTAAGAAATTTGCTGCCATTAAAGAATTTCTCCGAGGCAGCTTTTTGAAAGCATAAAAAATCACTAGAACTGTTAAAAATGCCTTAGCTTTTGCACCCATTTTCATATTTTTTTTGCGCCCTCTTACCAAAATTGCTGTATGCGCCACTGCATGCCAAAGTCGGACTATGCTTGAGGAAGCTGTCTTCTTCCCCGCTTCAAGGACGATCAACGTTTCTTCACGCGAAGTTGCCACATGCGCGGAATATTCGTAACACGAGTGATATTTTTTGCACCTATTTATTAGTTTAAAAAAAAAGCGTGTTTTTCGGTTAAAACCTATACAGCGTGTTTTTAACGTGAAATATTCCCAAAAACATCGTTATACGATCGGTCCTGCCTTGGGGTCGCGACCAACAACGAGAGATGGAATATATTGGTATATAATCACGGACACTCCGTTGAACGCAAGGGGGTCTCCTTTATCGTCTCCCTGGTGTCCAGCATAAAGGGGTTTAAGATTACTTTATTCCTTGTTTTTTTGTTATTAGCACTACAAATTTGTTTTACCTAAGAAGGTTTCAATTCATTTGTGGTTGAAGAGATAGATAAGCAAAGTTTACTCCGGACAGCGACGAAAAACCACACAAGTGCATAAAACAAAAATTGACAAAATTTTAATTTTGTTGTCTTGGTCACCTGTAGACAAACAAAAGTAAAACGATAAAGGTTCTAGAACCTATAATTGCATGATACGTGCAACAAAAATTAAATAAAATACAAT
>JAHWFP010012705.1:59811-70732 GCA_023313725.1 Lithobius niger
TTTTTTTTTTTTTAATTACGTGATTAATTACGTGCACGTAATTTTTACTGTCTAATTACGCGCGGAATACGTCAATTACACGTAGTGGCATCGAGTGGCACGCCAGTTCCGGTTTGCCTGGGCCAATTGAAGAACGAGTCATATAAAATGGATGTTTAACCACAGAAAAAAGAGGTTGGGAGAACAGAAGGGCAATTTTTTGCCACTAACACTGGTCCCATGTTAAAAGTAGGAAATCAGGATAAGTGGCGCTTTAGAAAGTTTTGCAACGACTGATTGCACAATTGCTTTTTGAAGTCAGCAACCGAACATGCTGAAACAAGCCCCTCAGGTAGGGAGTTCCACACTGGCACTACCCGACAAGCAAAAAAAAAATTGTTTACGGCAATCCAGTTAATAAGGCTGCATGCGCAATTTCATTGAATGGCCACGCGTATATAGCAGTCAGTGGGTGTTGTTCAAACAAAGGCAAGTCAACTCATTGAATCCCGTGTAGAATCTTGAAAGCAAGAACTAAGTCAGCCCGTATCCTACGCAGCTTCAGCGAGTCCAGTTCTGCCTTTCGGAGTCTCTCACCCTGTGTCAGATTACGATAGCCCGGTAGTCCACGCGTAAAACAGTGATGAACGGACTCCACCCATATTGTTAACACCCATTTATGAGGTAAAAACCTAATACCTTTAACGTTCGTTTTCCGTACAAGTAATTACTGCCAGACGTTTGACGACGCCCCAGCCGAGGGCGTGGTGCCGGAAGGTGAGAGTGATAATTTTGCTAGGTAATTCCAGGCGGAAATTCTCGGGATCTTTTACTTGCCGAAATCGACATGAGCTTGAGGCATTATGAGGCCCTTCTCATCACGATAATGCCAGCGGAGACTGAGATCAGACTCAGACTGAGGACCTATGGCTTTATGATACAGTCATGCTAACAATAGGGACACCTTGCCCCATTCCATACCTGGCCGCACAGGGTCGGACTCAGAACAAGTGGTGGAACATGGTTTTGAACCATCTTGGATTCTCCAGCATTGGGCTCTATGGAACCAATTGTATCACAGTCTTGATAATACCAGACTTACACCCTAACCTTATCCCACATCTATTAAGTGCCAAATCTTAATGAGTTGGCGATGGAGCCTGCATGCCACTGTTAGGTGCATAAGGCAAAAGCCGTATGCAAATAAATATGTTATGAAAGTTGTGATTTAGCCAGTATGATTATGACATCGAATGCTCAGTTAAATCTTTCTATGTAGGTATTCCTGTTGCGTTTGTCCGTGACCATTCGGATCCAGTCATGCATTTAATCATCTTTTAATCCTTCCACTTCATGACTATCGCCTCCACAAGGACATAAAACATAAACATGACATAAACCCGAGTGAAGCAAGCAAAGCACGGTCGTGTTGTTAGAGGCTTGGCCTATGGGGCACGAGGATGCGAAATCTAACTGCCATCGTCACGTTACGTGTGGGAATTAAAAAAAAAAGCTGTATTTGGGAGTATATCTGGAGTAGAAGGGTTAATAGAGTACAAGTAATAGATATTACCCGCTTGTTCCAACAATGATTGGTGGATAAGTTGTTTGATAAGCGTTCGAGGTTGTGACAATACTCGCCAGGGCGCAGCCCGAGAGATTTTTGTTGCAACCGAGAATGGCTTCGAAAATAACTTATTCGCCAATCATTGTTGTAACAAAGAGGGTAATATCTGGCTTGTAACCATACTGTTTAAACCGCGTGCGGTTCTAATCACTTGTCCAAAGTATTGGTGTTACTGACGTCATCTTACCCTCGCAGGAGCATTGTTGCTCGATTCCGAAGGGCTCCTTCGGTCATCAAGCACGTTTAAACAATGAAATGGTAAGTTATATCTATCCTTTTTAACAATATATGCTACGTTATTCCCATACTTGTAGTTTTTATTTATTTTATTTATTTATTTACCCTACAGGAGTTTACACGGCCTGGAAGCCACTCACTCCATCTAAAGTGCTAAAAACTAACTTAAAAACTAACTTAAAAACTACACAAAGAAAGTAACAAGCCAGCCAACAACACCCCCAAAATTAACTCAATTGAACTCCGTTAACCATCAAAACGACCGGTCACTGCGCAGAACCTCAGAACCGCCCGGAAATTGTTCCTAGCATTCCCGACCCCTGTAGGGACACCTAACACCACTGGCAGGGTAGCACCAGCCCTCAGGGCAATGTGCCTGAACTGAGCCCAGCGCTTACAATCCAACAAGAAATGGGCAACAGATTCATCTGCCTCTCCGCAGCTACACAGAGGAGACGACCGCCACCCCATCCTAAACATATGGGCATTAAGAAGCACATGACCCGTTCTCAATCGAGACAAGAGTCCAGCATCACGCCTTGGGAGACATCCCAGGGCAACCGGGACAGAGACAGAGGGGTGCAATGCATAGAGGTGACGGCCCTTCACACCACTATCCCACTCCCCCTGCCACTCCACGGTGGAAAGAGACACAAGGACAGGGCGGAGATCCCTATGTGCATAGGCAAACACAACTGGATCACTACCCCCATTTCTGGCAAGGGAATCCGCTATCTCATTGCCATGAACGCCACCATGTCCCTGAACCCACCAAACCTCAATGATACAGCCCTCCCCGGCGGCTCGACGAAGCTTCGTGCCGATTTCGAAAACCAGAGGGTGATGTACCCTAAGCAGACGGAAGGACTGCCTCAGAAACCAAATTGCAGAAGCAGAGTCCGAGAAAACCGTAAGGCGGGGCACACCCAGCTCCAGACCAACATCAAGAGCAACAGACAACGCCACCAATTCACCCACAAAACTCGAGGGGACAAATTGCAGCCGCCGCGAGAGACAGAGCTTAAACTCATCCACAAACACACCAATGCCGCCAGACCAGGTCTCCCGGAAGAAGGAGGCATCACAATAAATGTGAACCCCACCCCCTCTAACCTCCTGGTCCACAGGGCGACGTTCAAGTCTAAAAACCTCCGACAATCCTTCACACCAGACCCAGGGACACACAGGCTGCACCAACATGGACTGACGAAAATTCCTAAGACACTCACCCCCAAGCAACGCTGCTCCTAGGCCCAACGACCCCAGGAGCTGCCTCACAGGAGGATCAAGCGAGCTGTAGTCCCACAAAATTCTCGCCAGGGGATCGGTTCTCCCCCTAGCCACAGCCCGAAGGCAAACCGAGGCAAGAAGCTCCCTGGCCCTAATCCAGACCGGTTGCTCACTGGCCTCAACCAGAAGCGCCGGAACTGGGGTGGAAGGCAAACACCCAGTGACCGAGCGCAAGCAAGTATTTACCGCCACCTGGACACCATCAGAAGCCTTCCTGCTCGTGGCCAGGAAAGGTAGATGGAAGTCCACGGAAGACCTGATATACACACGATAAAAAGTAGACAGGATCGACCGCTTCGCCAAGAGCCTATTTGAAGAAATGGCCTGAAGCATCCTGTGTTTAATGGCCAAAGTCTCTCGAACAAACGCGACCTCCTCAGTCCAGGCCAACTGACGATCCAAGCGAACACCCAGGTAGCGAACACTCGAAGAGGCATTCACCACTACAGAACCCACGCGCAAAGACGCCGGTACAAACGGACCTCTCGAAAAGACCACAAGTTCTGTCTTATCCGGCGACAAAGACAGGCCCCTGGCAGCCAGGAGCTCCTGCCCCTTCGCCACAACCGCCTCAAGCATCCCGAGGAGCAAAGGCAAATCCTGCCCAACCACCCAAACAGCAACATCATCAGCATATGCCACAATGTTGGTCGTAAGAGCAAGCTCTGTCAAGACCTCGTTGATGGCCACTGCAAAGAGTAGCGGACTCAAACAGCTGCCTTGCGGCAGGCCCCGACTAGTACGCCTAACACTTGACCAGTGCCCACTCACTCTGGTGGCATAGCTCCTGTTGCGCAGGAGAGACAAGATGGCCATCAACAGCCGCTCGCCAGTACCCATACCACGCAGTGCTGCTTCGACCCAGTCTAGGTCAACTGTATCGTACGCTGCCTTGATGTCCAGAAAGACTGCAACCACGATACAGTTGTTGACCCAGGCTTCCCTTATGCTAGACTCGAGAAACAAGATGGCATCCTGCGCACTCCTGTGTTTGCGGAAGCCAAATTGTCTGTCAAAAAGCAAGCCACCACACTCTATATGGGATTCAAGACGTCTAACCAGCACACGCTCATAGACCTTGCGGACACACGAAAGCAGGGCAATGGGCCTATAACTAACAACTGAAGACCTCACCTTCCCCCGGCCCAAGACCGGGGTCAGAATAGAAAACAACCAGGCCTCCGGGATTGCCGCACCTTCAAACCTAGACTGAAAAAAAGAGACTAAGTCGGCACGGGCCTCCCGCCCAAGCTCAGACAGTTGCCTGTAGGAAACTCTATCAATTCCAGGAGATCCACCAACCTTACAAGACGCAATAGCAGCATCCAGTTCGACAATACCCAACGGGCTATCAGGTTGCGCCACCGTCTCACCGCAGACCCTCGGATTCGGCCTGGGACCCAGAGGGGACTCATACACAGCGGAAAAGTTACGGTTGAATTCTTCTGCCATCCGAGCACCCCTCAACACCGCACCATCATCACCCAAGACCCATGAGACCATGGGACGGCTGTCCAGTGGACGCAACAAACTCCACACCTTGGCAGGATGGCTGCTGTTAGAGATGCTCTCACACAGTCGCCGGCCGTACTGAAGCTTTTCCCTGCGAAGGATAAAACGAGACTCAGCAGATATCCCACAGAAACAATACCAGTTATAGTCAGAGGGCTGTCTTTGAAACCTCCTCCATGCACTACGCCTATCCTTAACCGCAATGGTGCAGAGCCTCGTCCACCACACTGGCTGCATCCGGCCTCTATAACCGGGCCCAACACGACCGCCAGAGACACTGCTGGGGCTACACCACTTAGCCATCCATGGGGCAAAGTCACCCAGAAGAGACCTAGTATCAACCGGACACCTCTGAGGCACACTCCTCCCAGAAGACCAAAAACTCCAATCACCGCCCTGGATGAGCGCAACAGGGAAATGATCACTTCCTCGGAGGTCATCAGAAACCCCAAAGGAGAGCTCACCAGCAAGACCCCAAGAACACAGGAAAAGGTCGATAACAGACTCATGCAGTGCACTCCCATACCGCCTAACAAAGGTTGGCGACCCATTATGAAGAACAGCGAGACCCAACTCGTCCAGAGACGACACAAACATCCTTCCTCTCGTGTCACACCTTGCACTACCCCAGCTCCAGTGATGTGCGTTAAAGTCCCCCCCAATAGCCAAAGGCCGGGGGAGTGACTTAACCCACCCAACCCAATCACCCCGCTTTACACCCCCAATGACATGCACCACAACACATGTAACCCACTCCACATCTTTCCATACCCTCACCACACAGGAATCAATTCCCGGGCAGCCCCGAGTTTCTACACCCACACACGGTACAGCAGCATTGACCAGCATCTGCACATGCGACCCAATCCCACCAGAAAAAGTAACATAACCATCACAAGACAAAAGAACACCAGGGGGGAGGCGAACCTCCAGCAAACCCAAAACACTGGTCCGTAAACAAAGATTCTCCACTTCATCGAACTTATTATAAACACCCCTGGTGTTCCATGTGCAAAAAATGAACGATAGGAAGTTCTTTTAACTACAACAGTTACAAACTCTCCAGCAACAAAAATTACAGATAAAAACTAGGTCACAGCACCGCAAGGCCCGAACAGAATAGCCACATCATCACCACTTCCATCCAAACTAAAACTATCCTCATCAACTTGTGCTGCACTTGCCATCACAAAACGGGAAGACTGAGACAACTGGGACGAATCTACAACAATACTGTTTGCACTTAAACTAACATCCATCACCAGATCCGTCACTGACTCTGAAGAAACAACATAAGAATCAGGAGCACTCTCACAGCCCCCAAGCGCACCACCAGCTTCTGGGCCTACACCACTCAACTCCTCACACGACACCTCATCAAGCACAGCAAATCTATTATCCACCGCCTGAAACTTTGACGAAGGAGGGGAGCTCGCCAAGCACGACGACTTCCGTGAGGCCTTCCTGCGCCGGGTTGGCCGAGTCCAACCCTCAGACTCACTGGCAGATGAAGACGCCACCGACTTCGGCACCGTAACCACAGATGACACCCCAGGGATAACCATAGGGGTAGCGGAAGGACACTGCACAGAGGTAACAGGTGGGGGCAAGAGCACAGGCGGAGGTGGAGGGGGGAAGTCTGGCAACAAATTAGGCGCAGCACCAGCATCCGCTGCAGGAGTGGAAGGCTGAACCACACGCAAGTGAGCACACAAGGAGTCCCGCATCACAAACGAATCGCACACTTCGCAGAACACACTGGAACAAAATTTCCTCACGTGACCTCTCAAACGACATCTTAGGCAACGTGGGGGACGGTCTGGAACAACTAAAAGTGCAGGCATGCCTCTAACCGTGATGGTATCCGGAAGTTCCTCCAACGTTACACTCGACCTGAGCTTTAGTGACAGACACTTAACACCAGTAAAACAATGACGAACACCTTGAGCACTATGAAGTTCATGCTTAAAAGAAACAATAGTGCCGTAATTCACCAAAGCTTGCCCAATATCCCTGTCAGCTACCTCAAAAGGCAGCCAGTGTACCCTTATTGGGATAATCCGCTCGTACAAGTCATGCACTCTTGCACGGAAACCATTCAGTGTCAGAACACCCACCATTTTGACTTTTTGTTTTGCCTCTACATCCGAAAAAACCACCTGGTAAACATTATTCGCACGCATAGCACATATTGCCACTACGGACTTCAAGTCAACAATCTTCACTAGGGCGTCCCGCAAATGCTGAACAATAAACGGCCTCCCAGCTTGGTCTGCGATCACAATCAGAGATTTCACCATTGAAATATTGGCAAGACCTCCACGGTAAAGTTTTTTGAGCCACGCCAAGTCACGATTTCCTGGGTCTAACTCAAAGTCCGGATCACCAGTCTGTTGATCACTCCCCAAAACATCCACTGAGTCCATCCTTTCTTCGACTGAATTCAATCCTACAACAGCTCCAGCATATGACACTGACTGAGAAACAGGAACCACACTGTCCAAAATAAAATCCACCACTGAATCCACTACTGACGATGCCTCGTCCACAAACTTTTCGTAGACACCGTGACGCACTTTACCCAATTTCCCATTGTTACCACTCCTATTGTTGTCAACACCATTGTTTGACCCATCGTCCACACAATCCATTAAATTTTCCAAGCCTAAGTCCTCATCAATTATCTTACCTCCTGACACTCCGTACAGCTGCAAATCACTTTCGTCAATTCCTACTTCTGCTGCTAGACCACGAACCACATTATACACTTGGTCACTCACAAGTCCTGAATCGATCTCCCTTTTCGTCAGTACGCCCTTTTGTCGCAACGTAAATAAGAACCGCCTCACCGGGCCGGCCATCTTTTTCCCTCTACTTGTAATTCTTCCACTTTTAAACAATGCTTTTTAAGAATAGATAACCATGTTTTAACCTCGAACGCCATCAAAGACTATAGCCACACTTTTGGACAATGAAAACCGAAAAAAAAAAGGGTTACAAATTAGGTTACTTACAAATTAACAACATGAGTTTATCGCTTATCAACATCATCTGTTGCTCCAAATCCGATGTGTGTACAACTGTCAAAGCTGATTTACGCATTGCAGCAAATCAAACAAAACATTTATGCTTAAACAAGTATTAAAACTACCACGCTGGCACACTCTAAGATCTTATTCAGTCCGGGGTACGGTTGAGTACGGTTCAGTACAGGGTATGGATTTGGTGACACCAAAAAGCTTTCCCGTTCTTCGAACCGTCTCGTGGAAACTTGTGATGCGAGCAGCATAGCAAACGGGAAACGATTACCTTAAAAACATCAAGTGACACCGTGACGAGGGCGGCATCGCGGATGAACTGAAGGAAAGGTGACAAATGACTACCTTGAAGTAACTCTTTCGAGAAAATGAGAACAATGCACGTTTGAAGTTAGGTCTAAACTCTCGGTCTCCCACGTTTAATTCAGTTCGCTTTCATCTTCATCACTGTCAGCCTTCGTCCCACGATGAGTTACCATAGCAACGACACTCTTCTCTCGCTTTCCCACAGGTCCGCCGTTATCCTTCCGTTCTTTAACAGCCTTCCTCTCTCCCTACGACATCGCACATAGCTGCGTCACGTGATTCCCTCCCCTCACTCACTCCTCCCCCCCCCCTTTCGACATCTTCAACAAAACCCCCATTTGTCACAAGTATGAAGGATGGGATTTTAAGCGACCCGCCAAGAAAGTAATTCGCAGTGTAACCAATTGTGATTTGGGCAGTGAAATGAATCCTGATGCCGAATATCGTTATAAATGGATAGGGGGGACGTTTGCTCTTTTAAGTTTCCAATTACCCGGCGCTCGTTACGTGATGCGCTGCAGAGGAGGATCCCGCCAACACGCGGGGTCGTGTCACGTGCAAACAGCAGGAGCGGAAATCGAGTTCCTCTGTATATATTGTGTGTGCATGAGCGCCAGAACCGTTTGCCCGTTGCGAAGGCTACGCTAATCGGGGCTTCCACATGTTTTTCGAGTCGCTGTGGCAATCCACAGTATTGGTAGTTTGTTAGTAAATAGAGCCTTGCGCAATCATACTTCTACGTGACGACGGATCCTGATGCCGAATCAGGATTCTGGATTTATCCTGTGGCTTTTCAGCATTTTATTTTACGTTTTATTTTCTTTGGCTCTTTAACTGCATCTGCTTGGGTTGTGCTTTGCGTTGTCACCCCTTTCACTTCCCATCTCTACTGACCGTTAGTCCGTATAGCTCTTCGGCTGCGTATTTTACTATTGGTCAAAACAAAGCTAGGTTTGTAACTGTTGGCATAAATAACCAATATGTTAAGATACCCTTCCTTCCCGTCAACTTGACGTAGAAATTCGAAACAATCCCACGTTCACCAAAGAAAAATTTAGAGGGCACATGTTTCTACTTCTTCGTAATGCTTTTTCCAGTTTTTATCAAACTAACTAAAAAGTTTTTCTTAACCATTACATTGTTGCACGTTGGACTTTCGAAACATATTGGAGCCGGCAGTTCAGTTTGTATGGTAAGTCCGAATTTTGACAATCGTCTGTAAAGAATGCCTTCTACCCCATCAGTATCGTCTCTTTGGATATGAAGCTGTGTCAACGTCACTTAGGTAATTTAGTGCTCGTAATAATTCTTATAGTAGTGTCGGTGTATGAATTGAGCGTATTGGACAACGAATACTACACAATATTTAAAAAATAGGATTTAAAAGCGTCTACTTAAATATTATAATATCAGATTTTTAATGATTCAAAAAGATTGTGGGTTACGGCATTTTTTTTTTTTTTTACCAGCGACCGATATAGAAATGTGTGATTACCCACTGGGAAAAATTTGCTGAAAGCCCATTCCTTCCCTTTTCAGTCATTAGGAATGCTATTAGTATCAGTAAACGGTTTTAACTCTTATTTTTGAAATTGTGATACTAGCATTAAATAATGTCTCGAAAAAGGGTAAAAACTATTCTTCACGAGTAGCAGTGAGAGAAAATTGAATTATCTTACAGAACTTAAAAGCATTCTCTTTTGGAAAATTCTGGGAATCTATCAAGCCTGGAATATTCAGGGAAAAATCAGGGAATTTGATAAATATATACTGAAAGTCAGGGAATTTGAACAGTTTCCAAAAAGTCTTTTTCACCTCTAAAGAATTCTAGCTAATTCGGATTTAATTTTTCACTTGTAAAACTTTCACAATTATTTCAAACTTCAAACCCTTTTTGTTTCATTTCTGATAAAAGAAAACTCGTTAGATTAAGTAATGTGGGCCTAAGTTCGTTTCTAGTTTTATTCAGATTATGGCCTTTTCCTGCTCTTTACCAATACTGGTTAGGTCAGTGCAATTTTTGATTTAGCAAAGCAATGCCATATAGTTAAATTGCGATTTTAGTCAAATGTAAAAAAATTTTTAGTTGTGTACTGCACCTTCCTTCGACCAAAAAAAAAATCAGGAAAAAGTGTCAGTATTGGTCTGGAAAAACCTGGAAAAAATCAAGGAATTTCATCAAGAGCTTTTGAACGCCACGCTGTTTCAACAAATCAAACATTTGAAATAACTATTAAAACAAATATAGAATTCCATCGATCGAGTAAAACTTCTGAACGTCTTAAAGAAAAACCTTTTTTTAACGTAGAGAAACGATGCTGCATTATTTACTTATTTATTTATTTATAAAATAACTGCAACGCCCTAAAAGACCAAACAGCAATTTCAGATTATAGAAAAACAGTTCAAAAACGGAAGAAACAGACGAGAAGCACATCCACATGGAGAACCAACACAATGACTACATGTAAAAAGTCCGGGATATATCCTATCCTTGCTGATTAAAAACAGCCTGGGAACTAAGGTTGGGAACGAAAAAGTGATTAACAAAAATATTGAGGGGGAAAGATTGTTGCGTAGTTTAACTTTATATCACTTATTATTGATATAAGTTTATCAGTTACACAGATAACTTGAAATAAACAAAATAGTTTACTGTTTGCTTTGGAATATACCGCTCGTTATGGTTTATGGTATGACAACGTTTAAAACGCTTTGACACCTAATAAGCGCCGGTGCACACGTGCGGTACCGCATTTGCGGTCGACGCTGCGGTACCGCATTTGCGGTCGACGCTGCGGTACCGCATTTGCGGTTTGGTTTACGTGACATCTGTTGAGTACTGCACACGTACCAGCGTCGACGTTGCGTAACTGCCCGCCTCTCGTGCGGTCGTTTTACGCCGCAATTCCCCCCCCCCCCCCCCCCCCCC
>JAHWFP010012705.1:70832-82766 GCA_023313725.1 Lithobius niger
AAAGAACTATCCTGAAATATGAAATGTTGCTGCAGAAATGATTGAAGACTCATTGGGAAGTAATTAAGAAACTCATCCGAATTTTTTAGTTAATCTGCAAAGGATGTATAACATTTTCCCCTGGTACGTCTTAAATTAGTACATCAATGTACCAAAATTCGTCGCATTGGTTTTAAAATATATTTTTGTTCACGAGATAGTCGAAAAAAGCAATATCGTCTCATTGGTTTCAAACTGTAATTTTTTGTACACGAGGTTAGGGAACCGAACGCGCACATACGCCACCGAAGCGGCGCCGCAGCGTCAACGCGCGTTAATAAAACGCACGTGTGTAATGATTGGCTGCGTCACCGCAGCGGCGCCGCAGCGTCGCCGCGCGTCCAAAAAACGCACGTGTGCACCGGCGCTTAAAGGCGTACTGGTTTCCCGGTATATATATTGTGATTAAGTTAGGGCAAACAATAATAATGTCTAACGGATTCTGTAATCTGTATCACCCAGTGCGAGACTGGAATGTAGAAGTGACGTAATGTGACGGGTATGATCAGTATAGGGTGGGATTGATGGCGAGCGAACGATAGTGATGACAGAGTAAGCTTTTCCTAGTACAGGTATTTAATGGTTCAGGATTTGAAAGATGGAAATTACTGTGCTCGACCACCCACACTAGAGTATTCGACTAATCGCCGCCAATGGCACACTCAGAGGGGCGCAAAAAGGGGTACTTTCCCCCTCCCAAGACCCTAGATTAACAGTAAACCTGAGCAATTGCAAGCGCTTCGATTTTTTTATACTGACATCAGAAGACTCCTCTTTTCCGTGTTAAGAAGGATAAAGTTGGTTTATATTACGACACTCTCAACAAGCAAATTCGTTCTCCGATCCAGGGTTTCCTCGCCTTCATCCCCCGCGCCTACCGAAGGGTGAAAAATTATTTGCATTGAAGTTGAAAAAAGATGTGCGAAATTTGCTGCCATTAAGAAAATTTCTCCAATTAAGCTTCTTAAAAGCATGAAAAATTGCCGATATTGTTAAAATTGCGTAAGTATCGGACCCATTTTTTTTGCCCCCACCACAAAAAATTTCAAGATGTGCCACTGATCGCCACTAATGGATTTAGTGTTGTGAAGGTTTAGGGATACATTAGGTCTAAAAGAAAATTGGAGTACCCAATTCTAATAGCTTATCTGAAATTTACAAGACTTGTTGCATCACTTTCCTACATTTGAAGACTTCTGACCGCAACAACTTGAAAATCCAAACCCACATGCAACAATCGACCCTCCGCTTCATCCGTGGGTCAATTCACCTGCGGATACAAATACCTTGGATTCATTACTTACTTTTATTGTATCGTGCTTTTAAGGCACACCTGTATTGTTAACCAATGTTCAACAATTATTGTAGGGCCTTAGGGCTTCGGGCAGATGACCAGGAGTGGTTAACGCTCGTTAAACCCTTTAAACCCTTTTTAAACAATTATTGTACGCACGTTACGACTGAAGAGGGGATGGCCTCTGGTTTTTTTTTTTAAAGTTATAACTTCTGGATCAGCCTAACCCTGCAGAAGTCCGCAGATTTGGGAGCGCCATTTCACCCTTTTGATTCGGAATTAACTACCGAATTCTCATCTTAATTCCTCTTCCAACCTCTACAGTCGTCTGTAGCAAAGCAAGGCGAGTACATAAACATCCACTCACACTGAAGCGCTTCACGACTATCATTCCATCACGAGGTAAAGCATAGGCTTAAGAGGGGATGCCGGATTTTGAGGCTGGTTTCCTCCACGCTGCTGCGATGAGCGAAAAGCCTGCAGCATTGGCTGTTGGTCGGGATTGGGAAAATTATAGGGTAACAATCCTAGTTTTAATTCGGGCTTTACAATCGTTAATAGCCGTAGAAATACAAGATTTATTATTGTTATGCATCGATATTGATCGAGTTCCGCAATGCAATGCAAATACATTTCATCATCGTTCATTGCATTACTGAAGATCTGACGAAATTTCCTCAATTTCGTCAGATCTATTCACCAATGCACTTATCAATAGAAACATCATTACGTGGAACGCACGTCTTTGTTTACGGTTCCTTACGGGTTAGGGGGGGGGGGGTGCCATTAAATGACAAGCAGCAGCATTTGTTATTTATATACCGCTGTCATTTACACTACAAGCTGAAGCCATTTATCGCTATTTAGTTCTGTCGAGCCCTTACTTTCAACAAGCAAAGAACACATAAATAAATTTCTAAGTGTACATTTGGTGCGCCTAAGCGGTAAAATTAAGCCTAACGACATCACGGCGCTTTTTCCACTTTCGACCGTTTTGAAACGCAGATTTTGAACTGCTAGATGGGCGCCATCTAGCGACAGTGATGTCACTAACCTTGACTGCTTGCTCCCTGGTGCACGTGGATGCGCCAACTTTGCACTCAGTAATTAAGGAGGTACGTCTTTGTTTTTCGTGTAAAAAGAAATTTCTTTGCGCATTCCCTCGCTTGCTGAAATCAAGTGCTACATAGAACTAAATAACGGTAGATGCTACAGCCAGGCTGCCATTCAGTTAAGTTCATTGTGTAGTTCAAAAGTTTCCCAGACTTGTACGTTTTAAACTGTTAGGCTAGGGCTCGTTTACGCAACGACAAATTTCTCGCTTATTAGCTTTCACTTTGTTAATACTAAACCTGCTGGCTGCTTCTCGTCTTTACCGAAGAATGTGGCTTTCAAGTTGTCTATAGAGCAGCGTCATGTGACGTCATATTGGCTATAAGAGAGATAGCTGCAAGGGGTACTAGATTAAAATGGATGGTTCTAGTCAAGGCAGTGCTTTGAGAGCGGATTACATAGGCTTAAAAAAACGTTGTTTTCTCCTATCCCTTATTCTACTAGGTTGTAATCGGAAAAGAAAAGATTCCACTTGCTTAACAATGTCAGCAACTGCCAACAAATCGACAAAAATCGTGCGTTATAGGCCTAAGAAATCCGCTCTAACAGCATTGGCTTCAGCAAGCGTTGGCTTCTTTTCACCCTCCAGTGACCCTTGCAGCTAACCCAGTTACTGGCTCCAGCATAGAGTTATATACAATAAGAGTACGTTGTGTCACTGCCCTATACGTATAGTATCCATGGCAACAACGCGGATGCAAATCTCCTCCTCGTGCCTCGTGACACGACGTACGAAGCGTGCAATATGACAGCGTCGATTTATGACAAATGCTGTACAAGACGACGGACAGATTTCTGAATGCCGGTATTCGATGATCTGTCTTCGATTCGACAACCCCGAAATGGACGCCATGTTGGATTTTGCATTCTCGCTGCGACTAGCTATTTATTCTGCCGTCGTTTTATCACTGCTAGAAGTTGTTTTTTCAGCGAGAATAGCAAATTTTGGATATAGCGTGAAATGGCAACAATGTTGTACCCATGTTTAAAATGGCTGTTGCACTTTGTTCTTTATCCGTGTTGTTATTTATAATACACTTAATTTGTTGCCTATTACCACATTCATTTAAAGGCACATAACTCCCTCCGGTATGTTTTAACGTTTTTCTCGATACATTACCGGAAATAGTCTTATATGAACTCATTTACCTTTTATTTGATCGTCTAAGGGTACGATCCTGATGACAAATGTGGCGCGTGTACGCTAGTAAGCTTCTTTTTTACCGCTCGGTCCGAGGAGTATTTCACTCCCGCCAGAAAGCTCTCGGGCGTTCTTGGGCTACTTTTAACGGTAACGTCACGCGATGTTTACACGCCTAGTGTGTGACGTAGTGATTCTTCGTGCACTTCAAGTCACGTGACTTGCCGCTTTTGAACGAAAGCCAAGTGAGATAGTAGCTGCCTTTCTCGAGGTACGCAGTTTCAATCCCAGTCAACCTTGTTCTGAGCTTATCAGGAGAAATGGCGAGTGATGAACGCATTTATCTATTCCACCAAGTAGATTTGCTACCGAATCGGTAAAGGAAAGAACAAAACGAAAATTGGATCAACAATTAGGTTTATCCTATGTTTACCGCAAGAAACTAGGATTAAAGAAGGGGCGGGGCAGGGGTGTCGGGATCCTGACATGGTGATGGGCAAAACCAAAGGCGGAGAAGAAATTAAATCGCGGATTGAGTTTCAGACGTAAATTCTCGTAGCAGACATAAGGCCTAAGGAAAAAAACGTTTAGCTGCAGTACCAATTAAATTATAATTAGGGTCGGTCGGGGGAAGCTTTCTTTTTTTTTTTTGATGGTAAGCTGTTTCTGTACAGTAACGCCGTTTTTCATTCCCGGATAATGCTAAAACCACAGATTAGAGAACAACCACCAAGTGGGGCGGTTGTTCTCTAATCTGTGGCTAAAACATTAAGTCACAAATTAGGCTACAACTAAGGAAAAAAATAACGGTTGGGAGGAATAATGAGATCGGTCGCAGGGGCGTAAACTTACTGTCCGAAGAAAGGAGGGGGGGGGGATATCTTCTCCCCCCCCAAAAAAAAAAAAACTATACATAATGACCGGTCCCGAAGCATGGCTCCTTGATATCGCCAATAAATTAATATACGTAACATAGTCGGCAACGATAGGACGTAAATTTCGACATCAACACAAAATAAAGACCCCCAGAATCTTTTATTTGGTCAACTTTGTTCAAATAAAACTAACGTGTGGGTATTTTACCGCAGCAACAGACAGGCGACATTGATGATCATAACGTGCAGTCATCTGCGCCAGTGTTTGTTTACCTCTAGTCGCTCCATCTTTGCCTTTTAGCATTTGTACGATGTGTCGCATGGCGCGGCTCCGAAATGAGTATGATCTAGCGTCGGATGTGACGTCATGCTTGTTTCACAGAGCAATGCGCGCCGCGGTCGTGTGAACTATATTTTAGCGCAGTTGACGTATGAGTAAAGCGGCCAGGACGGAGGGATTTATGTGCCTTTAACAGAAACTGGAAATTAAACGTAAATAAATAAAGTTTTCCTAGCAAATAGCGTTCGGCGAGCGAGAAGGTCTCGCAGCGTAAACGCGCCCTTACACGCTGGAACATTCTCGTAAAACAATATTGAGAACTTATCGTTCCAAAATCCACATTCTTAGAAATGCCAGACGTGCTCAGGTTATACGGAGCGGCAACTAGTGCCGATGAAGTGAGTTATTTTTTTTCTTTCCTTTTCTCTCTTTTCTTCTAGCGAAAACTGAGAGATTATTTCCTCCGGAACCCGAATCACTCGATGAAACCTCCTGCCACCCGTCGTGCGTGCAGTTAACGCCCGATATAAGCCGCGTGTTGTAACTCTGATTACCGTGGACCCAATGCCCCCAAGAAATGGCATCATAAACTGTTTCGACAGGAGGGGAATCCGGTTTTTAGGACCACGCAAGAACTCTAACAACAAATAAGATTAGTGTCTCTGGATTGAATTAACAGCTGCGATTTTGGAAGTCTGTATGCAACTATATTCAGTGTCTGTAAAAGAAAAAGATTCCAATTATACCGTTGGAACGGCTGTTTGCTAAAATTTCAGCAAACCTAAACATGCATAAACAAAACAAGCAGTCTGCATTAAAGACTGGCCTTGTGAGGATACACAATACACTAATCTGAGAAAGAAAGAAAAGACAACTGCCCCAACTGGAACTCGAACCCAGGACTTCCCGTTTTCTAGCCGGGCGCTCTAACCACTGCGCTAACGGGGCGGCCGGCTAGTAAACGGGAAGTCATGGGTTTGAGTCCCATTCGGGGCAGTTGTCTTTTCTTTCTTTCTCAGATTAGTGTATTGTGTATCCTCACAAGGCCAGTCTTTAATGCAGACTGCTTGCTTTGTTTACCCTTTACCTCGTGATTTCTTTCTTTATTTACTAAACATGCATGTTAGAATTTAATATATACATATACATATATATTTTTTGTAATGTATACATTTCTTTGAAATTTACGTTGTATGAAGTAAACTAATAGCCTACTTGTTTACGATGAACCGGCTGAATTTATAAATCTAACTTAACGCTAAGGAGAAGAAAAGTCCGGAAACGGAAGAGTAAAACCCTGGAATTCGAACGGGGAAACCTTTAAACGTGGTAAGGGATAAGGGACTAGGCTCGCATAGCTGCTTAACGAGTCTGATCATCTGTGCTCGTTTGCGCAGCAATATTACGGGCCGTGCGTTTCTTTTGCGTGCAGCAGGGCAGCGCCCGCAGCAGTTGTCAAATGCCTTCATCGTGCCTACGTGACTATTGGCCTTATGGCTGACCTTAGGTACTAAATGTCAGATTACTTGAGTGGGAAATAACACCTCGATCAAAGGGAAAACAGAAGGTTGCAGTGAAAAAAAAACTTTTCGGAGAATTCGTAATAGCCCAGGTATGGAAGAGTTGCCTTTTTGCATCAATACTGTACGAAAAAAATTTCATCGCTCTGAAGTGATATCTTGAAATGCGATAAGGGCCTTCATGTTTAACATTGCTTAAAATAGGCGAAGTAGTAAGTAATGGAAATAATCATTATTTGACTGGTAATAAAATTTTATTTTAACACTAGCTCATGCCTTGATTTCAAAAATCATCTAAGCACGCAAAAATCCAAGGAAATTAATTTTAGTTAATAACGTGGGTATAATTTTACATCGTAAATAGCCCAAAATGATGTTTAAGCCTATTTTGGCCCATTACTGTACTCTGCACATTACTGAGCAAGAAAAAAATTATACAGTTATGGATATTTTTCATGGTTCCTGATAGCACCAAATGAGATAATGTTAAAATTAAATTTTAAACTAGTCAAATAGTGATTTTTTCTTCCTTTATTTTTTAGTTTTGCCTACGTTAAACATTGTTAAACTGGAAGCGGTATCCACTGTAGCAATATTGCTAGGAACATTGAGCTTTAAATGTTTCTGTACGACCAATTTTGGAGTACGCATGCCCGGTCTGGTCGCCTCATCTTGTCAAAGACATTGACCACATCGAGGATTCGTAGCGCTCATTTACTAAATTCTTACCTGGTCTTTCTAAGAGCTATGCACAAAGACTTAGTAATCTGCGAGCTGACTCACTCGATGTTTGTCGACTAGAGAGTGATTTGTCATTAACATGCTCCCTGCTGCACGATCGTTGTAACTTAAGTTATGGTCGTTTCTTTCCTATTCGTGTTAAATTCAAAACTAGAGGTCTTCCATCAAAAGTGGTGGCTTTACTTTTTTTCGCGCGGTTGCAGTAAATGCTTTTTTTTTTCTCAAATCGAGCGGTGGGCGTCTGGAATACTTTACCGGTCGAAGCGGTCCCCGCTCCCCGGTATCCCGGTATCCCGGTCCCCGCTCCCTGGTATCCCGGTATCCCGGTCGAAGCGGTCCCTCACGGGGTATCTTTAAAAGAACGATGGCTGAGCATAAGATGATGTTGGCCAAATATGTCAAGTGGACTTGGTGCGTATCTTTTTTTAAAAAAATTTGGGGTTTTCCCCCCCCCCCCCCCCCTCGTATATGGTCGGTTACATTGTTGTGATTTCCCGTTTGCGTGAAAATACTGCGTTGTCGCTACATGTAAAGGTTATAGAGATTCCCACTACGGACTTCGATAGAATAAAGATTTTCGCGATTCCCACTGCGGACAAACAAATAAACAAAACTATAACCTTAGTTATATAGACTAGCCCCCCCCCCGGGGTGTGGGGGGGGTGATAGGGGATGGTTGGGAGTTCCCGGTTGCCTGAAAATACTGTGATTTCCCATTAGCAGTAGGCCAAACTTTCATTGGATTTAGTTAGATTCAGGGTTAAGAGACATAGAGGCCTAAATCCCGTTTGCAAGAAGATACTGTGACTGGAAAAAAAGCATGACGTCACCCGTACTGTGCCTCTTTGTTGAAAAGACAGTTTGAATCATGACTTATACAGAACAGACAATTCCGTTTGGCAGACATTCCGTCTGGACGCACAAACAAAAGAAATGAGAATTAGTAGCGGGAATCTCGGTGATCTGGCGATATACAAACAAACAAATATTATTATCTTAGTTATATAGATTCGTTAGGGTGCCAAAAGCCTTACGAGCCCGTTTTTGACATGTTGCTTTTGCAACAAATTTATACAGTATAACTAAGATTGTAATATTTTTATAAACGGGACAGAAAGCCAATTGGGCTCGAAAAGTGTTAAATAAATACGGATGTAAGCCTATTTACGTGGCCTTTTGGACTTAAATGTCAGACTTCCTGAGTGGGGTATCGAACCCACGTCCTTTGAAACCAAAGGCCGGAGTCCTACCACTCAGCCATACTGACATGGCCAAAAGGAAACGTAAATAGGTTTGCATCAGTATTTATTTAACACTTATCGAGCCCAATTGAATTTCTGTCCCGTTTATAACCTTATTTCACGCTTTAAGTGTGTTCCTTTCTGTTCACTTGGTGTGTGATGCACAGAAAAGAATCCCACCAGTGCAGATTGGAAAGTGTATGATTATATGTTTATGTATGCGTGTTAAATGCTTCCTATGGGCG
This sequence comes from Lithobius niger, assembly GCA_023313725.1. Classification (NCBI taxonomy): domain Eukaryota; kingdom Metazoa; phylum Arthropoda; class Chilopoda; order Lithobiomorpha; family Lithobiidae; genus Lithobius; species Lithobius niger. Next base: position 79,322 of record JAHWFP010012705.1, read on the forward strand.
TTTCGTTTTGGCCATGTCAGTATGGCTGAGTGGTAAGACTCCGGCCTTTGGTTTCAAAGGTCGTGGGTTTGATTCCCCACTCAGACAGTCTGACATTTAAGTCCAAAAGGCAACGTAAATAGGTTTGCATCCGTATTTATTGTAATGTTTATTTGTTTCTTTGTGTGTGTATCGTCAGATTACCTAGAACTAAGATGGTAATATTTGTTTGTTTGTGTGTGGCAAACGGAATTGTCTGTGGTATAAGCAATGATTCGAACTGTGTTTTCAACAAAGAGGCACAGTACAGATGACGTCATGTTTTTTACCAGTTGCACTATTTTCCTGCAAAGGGGATCTAGGCCTCTATGTCTCTTAACCCTGAATCTAACTTATACCACGGCTGTGACGTCACGCTAACTCAAGCCCACGCTATATTTCCGTAGGTTAAATCCCGTTAACCAACACCGGAAGTGTGCGTCATCGCAAAAAATGTGGGTTATCAAGTTACCCAACACTTTTACCGATAACCCACACTTTTGACACGCGACGGGATCACGCGATCGGGAACGCACACACCAACTACCAAATACAGCGTGCAAAAAAAACGTAACGCAGTAAAAACGTATAAAACGAATTACTTAAAATGAATGAAATCCGATCCCTGCAAACTCTCACATGTCTGGTTCATATCCAAGCTTGTTCACTCACGTTACCCTCCCAACCCCCACCCCTACTCCCTCCCTCCCTCCACAAACTGAAATGGAATGACCTTCAGTCATACCGATACTTTATTACCGTATTTTTTAAACGATTCTCAAACTACAAATGCACAAAATGAATTACGTACCTTCTCAGAATTTCCTAGTAATGTCACTGTATCTCTGCTGTCTCACATGTCGAATTATTCGCTCCAAACACGATAAGGCTTCGATAAGCACGAGCGAGGTTCCAGCGAAAAACCAAACCCAGCTAATTGCCAACCGACGCTTGTCTAACTCCCTCCCTCCACAAAGTTTGACTCGTCCGTCTATCACACACTTCCCCCTCCTCAAACTAAAATGGTATGACCTTCATTCATATTCAGGATACTGATGATCAACGTTTTCTTGAAGCAATTTTCACAAAACACAAACACGTTTTTATTAAATAAGAGTTAGCTGGACGTACCAACCGTGATATAAATCAGTTATAGTTTATAACCGATTGGTTATTGATTTTTAGCCCACGGCTGGGATGATTTGGCTGGCTCCACCCCTCGACGTATTTGCATATCTCGCCAGTCAAATCATCCCAGCCGTAGGTTAAAAATCGCGATAACCAATCGTTTCTAACCAATAACTATTACTAAATCTAATGAAAGCTAGGAAAGCCCCCCCCCCCTTATATGGCTGGTTTAATACAGAATTTTTGTGATTTCCCGTTTGCGTGAAAATACTGTGATTTCCCGTTAGTAGTCGCCGAAAATACTGAAAATACTGCTAACGGGAAATCCCAGTATTTCCATGCAAACGGGAAATCACAACAATGCTTTATTAAACCGGTCATATAAGGGGGGCTATTCTAGATTATTTTATTTTGTTTTATTTAATTAATTAGTTGTCCGCATAAGGTTTGGTAATCCTTAGGCCTAGTATGGACTTACAGTTATTTCATCGAGATGATGTGACCTGGATTCGAAGGAACGAACGCCCGTTCACTGCTTAGGCATAAGCCAACTCGCCAGTGCCGCAATAAATTATTTAATCCGCCACCTTTTTTCCATTTACTGCAAGATCCTTTCCCCCATTTGCTGCCAACATTTGTAGCTTCCTTCCCACCATTTTTGTTGCCAAGGGAAGGAAGGGATGCCTACCTCGTGAAGAAGTAGGCTCGTCTTGCTAAAATTTGTTCTTTTTCAGAGAGTTAAATTCCCTTCCTTAAAAAAAAGCCTGGTAGACTACTACTTTCCTTGCTTCCACCGCCATTTTTGTCACGTTCTTGCCGACCCTAATTGCTATGCTGTGCTCATGGGTGGCATGACGCATGAAGAAGAAGACGGCAAAAAAAAAAGGTTGCCTCGAGGGAAGGTTGCTGCTCCGATTTTGGTCGGTGGGTTTGGAGACGAGGGTGGGGGTTTGTGAATTGGAGCGGTTGGTTCAACCCGCAGCAGTACCAGCAGCGATAATACCCGAGAATCGAAATGAAGGGGCCGTCAAGTGCAGCCCAGCGTTTGAGATGGGTTAGAAGTAGTTGAGGTTGAAAGAAGGACCTTTGAAGAAGCAAAGCCAATATGATTTCAGTTGCACGGGATGATTGTGCGGTGTAGGCCGCCCTGATTGAACCCCAAGCAGCTCCTGACGTCGTTAAATTTAGTAATTTGAAGCCATCACGTGCAGCCTCGAAACACTATAATGTTCTAAAAGAAAAACTATGGTAAAAGAGAAGAGCCGAGTACAAAAAGTAATAATAAAAAAAAAAACTACAAAACTGCTTCAGAAAAGAAAAAAAAAAGTCTATCGTGCGCAAAGTCAGTAATTCTCCTGTCGGTATCATCCCAAACAAGTTTTATTGAGTTCTTTTTTTTTTATATATATAATCTTTAGGATTTTGTGGTTTTTCCCCCCTGTTTCTCTTTTTCTCATAATTACCGATGCAAACTTATTGTTCTTGCTGTATGTTGATTAGGACCAATATTTATCAAGGTGAATTACCTCCCTTGCATGAGGTTCACTCCATATGAGCCCTAGGGCACGCTTGGCGATTTGACGGGAAAGGTGCTAGACGTAATACGTAGGCATTATTCTTTGTATTACGTATTGGGTACGTGTGGAATATTTTGCTTCAGGATGTGGCGGTCTCTGCATGCATCAAACCCACACCCCCAAATATTTTACAGTTTGGCGACGTCCCAAAGAAGTTCCAGACATGTAAATAGTCAAATCGTGGTCTTCCCTGTATGGGAGACATCCCATTTTGTATCGACCAGTGAAGGCAGCCAACCATTGGACCAGTCTGTTAAAGACGATAATGGCAGGTGATAGAAGCATATATATATGTATATGGTCCATCCACTATTTCACGAAACAGTTTTACATCATCGGCAAATTTGGGCATGTCTGCCGAATGGTTAAGTGTCTGGAGGCCTGAAATATGTTGAGTAAATAACAAAGGACACACAACTGTCAGATTAGACAGCAAGTTCGTTTATTTGTACGTTCGCCTGCTTTACAACAAAATACCAAAGTTATTATAAGAAAGAGAGTAAAATATTCTATTTATACTAGAGGAAGCCCGTGCTACACACGGGGCCGGTGATGAATTAAGTTTACAGATCCACTCCCCCCCTCCCGGCCCCACTCCCTCTCCCCACTCCAACCCCCTCACTCCCACTCCCCACTCCCCACTCCCAACCCCATCGCTCCCACTCCCCACTCGCACTCCCAACTCCCAACTCCACACTCCCACTCCCAACTCCCCACTCCCA
>JAHWFP010012706.1:0-20453 GCA_023313725.1 Lithobius niger
AGCGGACCCTCAAAATATTTGACACCAATTTCCGAACACCCTGTATATGTAGATGTAGATTCCGGCAAAAGAAAGGAGGAAAGTGAAAATCAATTACTGTAAAAACACGTGCAATAATCGCTTTAAACTTGACTACAATTGCGATGACCGTCGCGATTCATTGCCACCTTTCAAATTGAGTCTGGTCGCGTGAATGTGGCATTGTTGGCGCAAATGAAGGAAAATTACTTGCCACAATTTGGTAGTGCATGGTGCCGACGTGAATTGTTTCTTAGTTGATGGAAACAATCACGGAGATTACCTCGCAGCAGAGGGCTTGCTTGCATACTGAATGCTGACTTTCTCAGTGATACAGTTTTTTAGCATTCAGTAAAACACAAGTATACATGCGTCTTTTCTGGGTCTGGATGTACTAATGAAATATTGCAAACACGATTAACTTTCCTAAGAAGACGAAACACCGGGAGAGGCTATGACCGGGAGACAATCACAGAGATTAACTTGCAGGAGGGGTCTGGGTGGGGGGGGGGAGCAAAAATAAGGAGGGCAAGAAGACGAGGGGAAGAGGAGGGGCGAGTAAAATTGAAGGAACAGTCTACTAATAAATGAAATATTGCATACGCGATTTACTTTCCTATGAAGCCCAAACACCGGAGGCGGAGGCTAAGAACGCGAGACTCAATCCACCGTGCAGCATGCACGGGTCCTGCTAGTACTAAATATAATTTATAATTAAAAACAAAAATATTAATTATTAATGTAGTCCCCTGCCGGTCACATCTTCGATCGTATATGGCGTGGAAGTATGACTTTCCAGTTTTGCTTGAAGTACGGACGGTGTAAAACGAAGTGTTTTATTGGCTCTTTACCTAAGTAGTCAGTGGTATGTGGCTAGCAGATTGTGCCGTGAGGTGGTAGCAGATGGTTACGGGAGGTGGAGGTGGGCAAATGAATGTGCTCAATAGGTTAGCGTTGTTCCAGCAGGCAGGGAAACATTGGGTATCACCGGCGAAGGCTGACGGATGTGAAATAATCGAGAATGACGTCTCCAAAACTCTGATCGGTAAGGAGGAGATGAACAGGGTAGAACGGATGTTGTTATCTCATATTCGGATGACGGAATCACCCATCCGTAACCAGAAGGCCACACACGAAAACGGACACCACCAACCTGTTCATTAATATGCTTGCGTCATGTAGAGTTCTTCATATGACCCCAGCTGAAATTCAGTAGACTTGCAGATGACCATCAACACATGACGAACTCCTATGCTGAACGCTCCTAGCAAAACTAGACTATTTGACGCACTTTCTTCGCGTTGCTTCGTGCTTCACCGAGCAAGCATCACAGTACTTCCTTCTTCTTGGAAAAAAAAAATACGTTTGCATTACTACGGAAACAGCTGTATCCCCTCGTTACAATGAAGTGGAACTTACCTTGAAGCCCATCGATTCCCGGTGTTTGTATTACTTAGAGAATTTTTGTTTTTTTTTCCACCAAAAAGGAGGAAGAGGGACTTAGACTGATAATTTTTTAACTCTTTTTACAAACTATGCATCATGGTCGAATTAGACTGAGAATTTCCCTGACCGAAATTTGCTCACTTGATCGTGTACTAAATTCGCCCAATCTCAACCGACTTACAGTGAGAATTTTCGTTTTCTTTTCACTAAATGAGGACCATGGTCGGATTACACTGGGAAGACCCCGGCTTATCGAAACCGAAACCGACAGCGGACCTCCTCCTTCAGTAATTATACAGATCGAAGCTTTTCTCAATGCGTGCTGACAAACGAACCACAGATCTGTACAGTATACCTCACTTAGACGATGCTGCTTTGTTTTATGCCCTTATTATGGAAATGACGTCAGCTTCGTTAATCATCGGGTTTTTACGGAAACATCACAAGGCTGCTTCTCAGTTAAGAAACGTTTAAATGGCGTATCAACAACATACAAATGACGTTAGGCCTAATGTCAATGCCGAAGCGAACGAAATTACAGCAAGGTTAATGAAATGCGATGGTAGAATGACATCAGCTTTGTTAATCGTCCTGTTTTTCCGGAAACACGAAGCTGCTTCTCGGTTAAGAATACGTTTCATTTTGCGTGTCAACAATATAATAATGAGGTTAGGCCTAATACGAAATGCCAATGCCGTAGCGAACGAAATTACAGGTCGGTTGATGAAATGCGATGGTGGATGGTATCGCTACGCCAAATAAGAGTTAAACATCGTCAACCAAACATAAAAGGTAAATATTATACTCAAAACTAAACACCGTAAATCAAAATTCCTTCGTATATCGAAATCAAGATCGTAAATCAAATCCGAATCCCTAACACGAAATTCCTTCAGAAAATAGTTTAGGGAAAACAAAAACAAAACAAAACAAAAATTCTCAACCGAATTCCTCTCGTGCTTGTATTAAATGTACGATTTGGGTGTTTTAGCACTCAACTCCTTTCCAACAGATTTCCCTCGACCTGCGGTCTCGGCAAATTAAAACTGGAAAGGAGTTTCGTGCTAAAACACCCAAATTGTCGATTTAATACAAGCACTCGTGGTATTATAACTGAGAATTCACCAACAAATCGAAAGTGAAACCATAAATCGAAACTACTTTGGAGAATCGTTTTGCGGAAAGAAAAACAAAAATTCTCTAACCGAATACCACTCGTGCTTACATGAAATTTATAATTTGTATGTTTTAGCACTCAACTCCTTTTCAACAAATTAAATTAAATCTGGAAAGGAGTTTCGTGCTAAAACATACAAATTATCGGTTTCATAGAAGCACACGTGGTATTATAGCCGATAACTTCAGCAACGTGATTGCTTAGCTTGTCTTCAACCAGAACATGGAGTAGTTGGTATGTTATAGAATTTTAAAATTGTAACTTGCCAAAAAAAAAACTAAATACTTTGCCAAATCAATCCGTCATCCACCGTCGCCACCTGTAGTCTACTGACCTATAAGCTAACGTTACTGCATGAGGCAACGGTAGAGGAGTGACACTATGCCGATTGCGTAGCCTTTTTATTTGTCAGGCTGGCACGTGAGTTCTGGGGTGTAGCAGACGGCTTCATCTGGATGGATGGCAGTTCAGGGGTTGCTTCATCTGCTTGTCCCCAAGATGCCACAATTACCTATTTCAAGAGAATTCTAAATTATATGGCCGATAATATTGCATAATTTCAAAATAGCTGCCTAATTTCAGAAATATATATCATTAGCTACTATGGTTGCACTTGTACGTACTAAATTTGAAAGAAATAGGACTATTAGCGAAAATTGGAAATTAGCCAACAGCGAAAATTATACACTAGAAATAACGTAGCTCAGTAAGCCACCTTTATGCACTTACGTTTCGTCGGAGTGGCATGACCCGGATGCGAACCGGCTACCCAGTTTGCCCCCAGATCACTCGCATAGCGCCTTAATCGCTATGGCCACATCCTCCACTGACGAAACGTATGTGCAGGCTTACAGAAGGTGGCTTACTGAACTACGTTATTTCTAGTGTATAATTTTCCTTGTCGGCTAATTTCACTGGGCTTTTTTGCATCAAATGTGGTTGTAAAAATGAAAAATTTCCACAAAACGATCTACTAACTTGCAGATATGGCAAGAATGCTTCCTCCAAAAGAGAAGCAAACATGTTCATTGATGAATGCATCTGCTGCATTGTTGCTACAGCTAGTGACTAAAATTGGTGTTAAAGAATGACTAGGTAGGTAGCTCTAATAATTGCAGCAAACTGTAATGTCATGCAGTCATGTGAAACGCTATTATCTTACATTATAGACCTCTTACATTGCAGAAACGAAGACAACGATGACGCAAATAGGTTTGCATCTGTATTTAGTTAACGATGACGACCCACGAATAAACAACCCTACAATGAAAACTGGCGAATGTGTAAATTCTTTGGCTAAAAGATGAAACTGGTACGTTGTTGCCTTGAAAAAGTTGAAATTGGCACATCGTTACCTCGACTAACAATTTGTCTGCGCGGTGTATAGGAGAGAAACGGATAAGGGCGGGAGAGGATGTGAGAAAAGAGGGCGGGGAGAAATGGCTAGTGTTGGTTGATATGCAATTGTAGGCTCTCTTATTTACTCTGTGTGTTTTGTATGCCTGATGACGGCCCCCGTGTTGGCAGAAATGTAGTAGGCCTGCTTGTTGCTGAATAAAAATGAAAGTCGACGGACATTGGCAAGTGGTCGGAAACTGGCAATCGCCATATGATCACGTTTTAAGGTACAGGTAAGACTCTAGAAGTGAATTGTATTATGAGTGAGCGGAACAGCTACGGCCTTTTCAATGTTGATCTTACAATAGAACTCTCAAATGTGGAACAATGTAAGGGTTAACGTTATGCTTATTTTTACACGAGAAGATGGTGGGCACATGCAATTCATTACTTGCCTTACGACATTGTACTCAACGGTGTCTTAGTTTACTCATAAACACTAAACAAGAATCAACCATCCACGACTGTTAAGGTAGAAAATCCATACTACCGTGTGGCAATTTTGCAGCATATTTTAACCAGCCCATACAAATTTCGGAAATTCAGCTCAAGTACGTCTGAACAATTTACGACCTGTTAGATGTGTTTTATAACTATCATGTAACTTTATACCGCAGGAAATGGGAAACGGCAGAAATTTTTTTTTTATTTTATTTTTTATTTTGGCGTGCTGACTGGCAAAATGTGCGAATTTATTATGTGGAATATTGATTAGCACACCTGGTTGTTTAAACTTAGGAAGGCGATGTGGCGTTTTAAACGAGACTGTAGTTCCCTCCCCAATTCAACCGTATTCAACCTTCTCTGACTTAAAGTTGGTTAATCACCGTAGAAACGTATAGAAAGGACAGTCTCTAAGCCTTTTTTTTGCGAAGACATGCCTTCCTGCTTACATCAGTGATAGAGTTGCAAGGCACCAAAGGTAAAGGCGCTGTAAGAAGGCCGTCCAAAAAAATCAAAGAATTTTTTTTGATGGCCTTATTACAGCGTCTTCACCATTGGTCCTTTCATCTCAAGCCCCTTCTTCATCGCTATTTTCCAGCCAAATTAAAAAAAAATTGACGTACAAAAATGCCTATTTTGATCAATTTGCAATACAAGTTAGGAGGATTACTCGTTAGATTTAAGTTGAGTGTAAAATTACCTTTAGTGGTACACTGTTATAAACTGAAGTGGTATGGCAAACCTTTGGTAAAAACCTTTAGCAAATTCTAGTTGATACACTTATTTTACTATGCATGTAATTTGAGTTCTGCAGATCACAATTACTCTGCCGAGTGATACATTGGTTTATTGTTTACATTCACAGTGCAAAAGCCTATGTGATTTCTGCCCATTACTCCACAGGGAAGTGCCTTCCTTCTCCACTTACATTATTTGTGCCCAGTGCTCTACTTGAATTTCGTCCGCCTGAAATATTTTAGGTAGGAATTTATTATTTTTTATTTTTATTTTAAATTAGTTTCTTTGTGCCTTAAGTTAGCCGAAGCAACTTAATGCTTGTATGGCTGAACCGGCTCAATATTGAACATTACCAGACTTTTAGAGAAGAAGAAATATCTGGTAAAGGGAGGTGCCAACCCGGTAATTCGAACCGGGAAACCTCCGATCATCGTAGGGGACGAAAGATTGTCCATAATTGGCCAGAATGGTTCCCATAGCCGCTGAAGGAGCTATGAGAACTTGAATTTCAATTTCTAACTCGTTTCTTTCATGTATCAAAGCTACATTGTCACTCAACTTAAACCCAATCAGAACAAAATTGCAAACGTAATAGTTTCACAAGCAAAAAAAAGCCTAAACCAATTTCTAAACGTATACGTTTTACCTGCTAGTCAAGTAACGCATTATTTGACTTCCCGGCGATGTGCGCTTAATCTTTGGTTACTACGGTGACAGAAGAGCAGCCACAGCTAGCATTCCGCCAAAGCGCAACGCCGATCTGACTAGGCCTATCGCTGCTTCTATGCACAGACTGACAGTCGAGGCAACCCACACGTAAAATGTTTTGCGGCACTTAAATTAACCGGCAAAAGAATTAATAAGAAAAAAATTGTCGTAACACTTAGTATTGTTAAGGATCATATTCTATTTTAAATCTGAGAAACATTTTCATTAAAAATAAAACACGTATTTAATTTGGCTTGAGTGCCCTGACGGGGAATAAATATTCGTCCCAGAACAGTTTATTCCGACGATTTTTGCCTATTTGATTTTGACGTTATGTATATCATATCAAAAACCAAAACTGGTAAAAGGGGCCGACAAGTTCCGAATGGTTCTGCCCTTCAAATGAGTGATATCAACACACCAAAACATTCGCCAAGTTAATCGCACCGCTCAATAGTTCGAAGGTTAAATGGAAACTAGAACATTGTTACTTTTGGTAGCAATGTTCAAGTTTTCATTTAACGTCCAAAGTATCATTCGGTCCGATTAAGGTGGCGAATGTTGTGATGTGTTGATATCACTCCTTTGAAGGGCCGAACCATTCAAAACTTGGTGGCCCCTTTTAACAGTTTCGGTTTTTGATATGATATCAGTCCTTTTTTTTTAAATTGTGTATTAGACTCAACTCCATTACCGTGCAGATGAGTAATAAAGTGACACGTCAACAAGAAATTGGTTTTCCACAATTTCATACTACCTTTTGCCTATAGGCCGAACCATTCTCAACTTGGTCACCTCTTTATAGGTTTTTGGTTTGGTTTTAATTTTGTTGTAATTTGTTTTATTTCGTTAGTTTTGGTGTGTTGATATCACTCCTTTGAAGGGCCGAACCACTTTCAACTGGGTGGCCTCTTCACCAGTTTTTGGCTTTGTTTATTTTGCTTTGTTTTTAGAGTTGGTTTATTTTTCATGAATTGGACGTGAATACAATTTCGTTGGCAACGTTGTTTAGACTTATCGTGCTACACTAGTGTGTGGCTAGGCACGCACGTCAGTATACACGTTATCATTATCCGAACTTTGGCTGTCCAATGAGAGACGATGCCGACAATACTAACAATGGTTATAACAATATTTTCGTACTTACGCGCCATCCCACGCCATCCTCGCTACACCCCTAGGCTCCAAACCATAAAAGGTGCGCAGTACGTATCGTACTGCAGCCATTCGTCCAGTTTCATAGCTGGAAGCCTTCCCGTTTTCTCGGTATCGATGAATAATCACCCTATGGAAATCAACATGGGGATGAGCGGACTAGAATTAGCTATACTAATAGCTAGTTAGCTAGCTAGCTAGTTAGCTAGCTAGCTAGTTACACATTTTCAACGTTATTGAGGGTCAGATTTTGCATTGGAAGCAGCTTAGCTGGCATTCCTACACGAGTTAATTTTTGTCAGGTGGGTCATTGCTCTTGATTTCAACACAATTTAAGCTTTTGTACCGCATTATAATTTTTCCCCAAGTACACTACCTGAAATGCGCCCAACTATGCTTCAAGATATAAGACACTGACGCTATGGTGCCGCGCTACAATGGTTTACAACCTCGACAATTGAATTGATGTGAGGTTTGTTGTGATGATTGTTGCCTAACTTGGCGGGACACACTAGCGTGTGTCTAGCTTTTCTCACTCAAATGGAGTCCCAATGACGTTCTCGATGTGATGAATTGACTCAACTCTGTACCAACAAACTAATGAAATACTCATCAGTAGCGTGAACAGGAAGGGAGCAGGGGGGCACTGCCCCTGCCCTTTTCGGAAAAATTGTCTTTTTTATAATAAAAAAAAACAATATGCCCTGTATTGGTTTTCTGAACCGATAAACACTGGTGCTGCAGCCAGAGAACTAGCCTAGAGGCCTAAAAAAGCAAGAAGAAAGCCAGGAAAAGGGAGGAAAATGCATAAAAGGAGAAAAAAGAGCGGCGAGCTTAAGAAAGGGTTTTAAAAAAAGACTCACGAGCAAAAAAAAAAGTCCCTAGGGAAAAAAAAAACCCTCAGCGTGCCCTTTTACAAAAGTTGCCCCTGCCCCCTCGGTGGTCTGTGCACGATACTGATAGTCAGTATGAAACATAAGCCGGACCATTCCGAACGTAAAAATTGTATCCGAGTGCATTTACTACCAAAATCCAATCGACAACATGACTGAAAAAAGAGCAAGGTTTATTGTATCTGGTCAACGGATGGGCATTGCTGGCTCAAAATGGTAATGCAAATACACGACGTGACAGTTATCTGTAGTCTGTTACTACTTTCGCTCCCTTGTTCACTCCCTTGGATAGCAGTGGGCATTAATTTGTTGGCAGTTCATAAGGCAGCTGTCGCACATGGCCTTGTCTTGCCGTTATTTGCCAATAATGTTGCAATCTCGTAATGTTTTCAATAATAAATACTCTGCCGACGAGAATACTGCAGTCACATGAAAATCGCGTTCAAAAGGCCCTGGTCGATGTTAATTCCTACATTTTAAGCTATAGAAATTGAAAATCGGTTCATTGCTTCGGTTTCTGGGTGAGAGCAAAGTTTTTAGCCCATTTGGCTTTCCGTCATAAGAATAATGCAGTTACATTAAAATAGCATGCGGAAGGCCCTTGGACTTGATCATACCTACGTTTTAAGCTATAAAACTTGAAACTCGGTTCAGTGGTTCGATCTCTAGGTGAGGGCAAAAAGTCCCAACAACAACAACAACAACAAGAAATGGCCATACCGTGGACACCGAACGGTTCGATTGTTGTCACTAAAATGTGCAATGCAGTGAAATAGTTTTGACACGACCCCACATACCGAATTTCGTTGCTCTACATAAATTCTGGACGAAACTATAGGATTTAAAAGCTTGACGTTTAACATGGAAGTTCATGCTGAGGTCTACATACTTATTCGTATTAAAAAATAACGCTGAAGCGTATAAAATACGGATTTAAGCCTTAAAAAAGCTTAAAGCCCTAAAGGAAAAGAAATTAGAAAAAGACATGTAAGCCATCAGCGTCGCACTAATACGTGTAAAAGAATCTCCAGCGACCAAAAAAAACAAGCTGGAGCTTCTTTTACACGTATTAGTGTGACGCTGATGGCTTACATGTCTTTTTGTAATATCTTTTCAATTAGGGCTTTTAGTTTTTTGAAGGCGCACATTCGTATTTTATACTTTTAAGCGTTTTTTAATACTTATAACGATTTTTTTTCTTGTTTCAGCAAGAATAACACAGAAAAAAATACTGTAATCACATTAAAATAACGGTTATAAAACAGCCTTTTTAATACTCAATATTAAGCTATTTTAAGCTAACGTTGAGAAGTTGAACACCGGATGTTTGGGAAGCCGTAACCCCTGGCAACCGGCCTCCACCTTGGCGGCTGATGAAGAAAAAGTCTTCACTCCTTCTAGGTCTTGCACCATTGTACCTTTCGAATTCCTAATTTGAATTGTTAGTAAATATGGTCATGTAATTTTTTTTTACAGTTGTTTTTACAGTTTTTACTTTCAAACACGATATAATAATATATAAGTTAGTTGCAAATGCAACCGGAATGGGAAGGACCTGGTGGCCACTGACTGCCATCCAATGTTAAAACCAAAAATTATAAATTACAAAAGTTTAAAAGTTCAAAACATTAAAACGAAGATAATGGCTTGGCTGCAGAAGAAGGGTATATGGTATTGGGTTGGGGTCACGAATGCCTTACCACCAAGGTTAGACCTACCAGGGACACAATGGTCCCCGATGGCATCGCCAAACGTGAGGGACAAGTGAAGGGAAAAGCTGGGTATCATTGTCAATATTTCTTCAATACAATAAAATATAATAAAATTTAACAAAATATATATAAATGAATAAAATGCATCGCAGTTTAAAACTTGGCCCATTAATCCATTAAACCATTATTGAGAATCTTATTAAAGATGATAAAAATTTAAAACAATATAAAATTAAAATATTAAAATATTAAAATAATAATAATAATAAAAACAGGTAAAGAGAATACAGAAAGGGATCTCATTGGATACGCTATCCCAAATTATTAAAATACGAAAAGAAATACGTGGCAAATAAATAATTTACCGAGTCGGAGGGCAAATACTATTATATCAAACAAAGGAAAAGAAAAGAAGCTAAATGCTAAACATATTAAAAACACTTGAGGTATACACACAAATCCAACCTACGGAGACCCGACCTGAACTGGCGTATGCTACTAGCTGTCACCAGCTCGGATGGCAATGAGTTCCACAGGCCAACCACACGGTTTGCAAAAAAGGACTTAACGCAATCTAGTTTAGTCCTTGCAACAGTTAGTTTATAGCAGTGGCCTCTGGTATAGCTATTACCACGAACATTAAAAAACTGAAAAGGGTATCATGTCGGTAAACCCACGCAAAATGGAGTAAGTTAAGCATATGTCTGCTATTAGACGCCTATATTCAAGGGACTCAAAGGTGAAGATACTTAAGACGTTGTTGGTAAGACGGATTGTAACAACCCCGTAAAGTTTTTGTAAATGACCTCTGCACTGATTCAATTTACATGATATCTTTGACAAGGTATGGAGACCAGACCTGACACGCACACTCCACAATTGGTCTAACGTAGACTTTATAGGCCCTGACCAATGTAGAAACATCACCAGAGCTAAAGCATCGTTTAATCATGTAGCCCATCCGTTTTGCGTTAAAGGTGATCTGGTTACAATGGGTTGAAGATTTAAGGTATGAAGATAAGTGGACTCCCAGGTCTTTAATATTGTCTTCAGTGTTCAAAATGGTATTATCAATTTCATACCATAAATTTTGATTTTTTCTTCCTAATGAAAGCACCTGGCTTTTAAAGATATTTATAGGGAGCTGCCATTTTAAAGACCAACTATTCACATCATCAACAGCCGTCTGGAAGAAGCAGAATCCAGCTGATTGCCAACGCCCCGATAGACCTTTACATCGTCAGCAAATTTGGGCATCTTTACACTATCACTTTGGGTGTTCAAGTCAGCGATAAAAATAACAAACAGTAAGGGTCCCAACACAGATCCCTGTGGAACGCCACTGCTAACTAAACCTGGTTCCGAAAGTGAATCTGCCATTACCACTGATTGGGACCGAAAGCTAAGAAAGTTTCTTATCCAACATAATATTTTACCACCAATACCCAACTTTTGTAGTTTAAAAAGTAGCTTTGAATGTACGACCGAATCAAAAGCTTTGGTAAAGTCAATGCAGATAAGATCGACCGGTGTACCCTCCTCGAGTGATTTAGTCCAGTCCTTTAAACAGTGTAGTAATTGAGAAGTCGTCGACCGACCTGGTAGGAAGCCAAATTGATCATCTGGGATTAGCTTGAATTTATTAAGATGTTTTAGAATATAGTCGCGGATAATACGTTTAAGCAAACGACAGGGGACGCAGGTTAACGAGATTGGACGGTAGTTTGCTGGATCAGATGTGTTTCCCTTTTTAAATATAAGGGTAACCCATGCCAATCGCCAATCATTTGGTACAGTGCCCAATTCAATCGATGATTTCAGAATCAAAGTGAGCGATTCAGACAGCTCAAATACAAGTGACTTATAGAAGAATGAAGAAAAACCATCAGGACAGATAGCATGGCTGTTTTTAAGGTTAGTCAAATGTTTATGTACAGTTTCGCGTGTTATAAAAAGTTCATTGACACAAGGAATTGGTTCTACGAAGAATTGGTTTTCGCTCTCTGGAGGTGGATTTAGGAAATTATCATGAACGAAGTTATTACAGAAAGTTTTGTTTAACGCATTAGCTTTATCCAGAGCGTTAGTCAGTAGTTTGCCATCAAAATAAAGAGGTAGTATCTTAGAATGAGTTTTTTTCATCCTGATATGTTTGTAAAGTGAACTAACATTACCGTCAAGAATTACTTTATTTTCACAGCTTATCATGTGTGCTCTACAGAGTGATTTAATTAATTTAGCACAGGCGTTATATTGACTGAGAGTTGTCTCATTTCTATTTGCGCGAAAGCGTTTCCAGAGTTTCTTTTTATTAATTAACTGTTTCGTAATTTCTTTAGTAGTAGACGGTTTTGGGTTCTTATTAATTCTACGATAAGTGCACGATTTTTTGGAGAGGGCACTCAGTAAATTTTGAAACGCTATCCATTTAGCATTTGTGGTTTCATGGATACCAAGCAGTGAGTTCCAGTCAACACACTCAAGATCAGCCCGTAGTGTATGAAAGTTAATTTTCCTTGAAAAAGCTGTGTTTGAATCAGCACTCTTAATATGTGCTTTATTATGATTTAATTTAAAAATAACAGTTGAGTGATCGCTTGTGCTAAAGCTGGTATGGACGTCCACATCGAACACAGTACGTTCATCATCCACCAAGATTAAGTCTAATATGTTGTTCCTCCTAATTGGCTTGGCAACCAGCTGATCAAGACCAAGATGCATAGTGCAGTCAAGAAATAACTGCTGGGCTGCATTTGATGAGGAGTGTGACCTCCAATCGATATAAGATTGGTTAAAGTCCCCGAAAATTAAATTCGTGCAAGTTGGGTCAACTGTCAATCGAAGATAGTTACAAAGATTTTCAATCTGGACAATATCCTCACCGTGAGGCAGATAACAGCAAGTAAGTTTCACTTTTAAAGGTGGAAGGATAAGACAAAGGGACTCAGACTCAGATGCAGTTGAGAAGGAACCAACCTCAATATAATCCCGTACGAATACTGCGATCCCACCCCCGCGGCTGCCACGGTCGAAAGACCGATTAAGGGCAATCGTGGATCAACATGGCATCCGAGATATGTCTGATTGGTTCATAGTACTTGGCTGAAGGACATCGCTTAAAAATCGTAAAAACCGTACTTTTAGTGTGCTTAGTACAGACCTACAGATTAACTTATTCAGGGTTCATGCGACTCCTTGAAATTCTGGAAATGTCGTTGAAAATAAAAATGAAATACCAGTCCTGACGTCTTGAATATGAAATCTTAAAAACTGGTGTATGTATCGATGGGATGAACGGAAAGGAGACGACGGTAACGCCCCGAAAGTAGGCGAGTGTGTAGCCTATATTATGTACTATATTATTCATACAACAGTTTTGAAACTTGGGATATGGTTTTGTATTTTAATTACGTGTCTAATGGTTGAACACAGTAGTAAGGTTTCACGTGGACTAAACAGTACAGGAACACTGTGGTATGTAAAACCTTACAGGAAAGTTTATTTGTGTTACCTTGCTGTTTTGACTTCGGATCAATTAAACTTTACCTTAAACATCAAACGAGCTCGTTTTTGTTTTCTAATTCGTGATACTTTGACATACCAAGCTGGTTCTCTGTACTCGTTGCAAATGCACTGAATTTCGCTCGCTTCGCTCACTCATTCAGAGCAAGTCTTTCTTTTGGAAGTTGGTTTGTCCGCAGCTATGTATCATCGGCTATGCGCGTATTTGTAATATAGGACGGCAAGACAAATGGGCAACGGAACACCTTAGCTTTAACACGGGAGAATGACGTGAAATTATATAAATCGATTCGTAATAAGGATAATGCTTCCTATTCACGCGCGGGTAAATTGTTGGCTCACCAGCATTGTTAGCATTTGCTTACGCTTTCCGTCTGGCGTTTGCTGATGGGCATTGTTGCATAAAAACAATGTTTAAACCAATGTATAACAATGAAACGGATCGTTCAGGGCACCGTAATTCCGGAACGATACGACCAATCGAAATTTCTATTTCTAAAAAGGGCACATCTCCGGAAGTAGATCTTTCAAATGACTTAAGAACCAGCTTTCTTCGACAAATGGTTTAGTCTGTAGAGACCATTGTACAAACGTGTCCAAAGTTCCCCTTCCCCATCCGCATCGTATAAGACAAAAATGAAACTCACGATTCCAGCATACGTTCAGATCTCCAATGTGACAAATCGGAAATTAATAAAAGTTGGTACACGTTTTGGCCAAGTCACACAAAGCTCACATACCAAATTTCAGTGGAAAATGTTGAAAGACGGCGGAGAAATTAAGCATCGAAATTTCAGCTTTAACATGGGAGATTGAGGTCAAACCTTACAGTAAGAGCTACCGCCTTTACTAATGACTGCCAAAATCTTCAGTTTCATGGAACGCACGTGCGTAGTATTACTACTACCACTGTTTATAATCGTTTGGATAAACAAAGCAAGCATAGTTTCTTTTCGTGATCAATCTTGGACATAATTATTTTTTTAACGATATTCGATAATTTATTTTATTTTATTAAAGGACGAGTCGATGTTTGTGAACGGGGGTGGGGGCGGGTGCTGAATCATGGAGGAAGGCGCAAAACAATTTTCGGACCAACCGACGGTGAGGCCACGAAAGTTTTGTGTTCAAGGTATTGGGGGAGGGGCATTTTTTTAGCGAATGTGGTACCAACCTGCTACGCATCAAAACAAGGATCGGGAAGTAGACGTATACTTTAGCAAACCACACTGTACGTGGGAAAAAAGCCTAGAAAAAAAACAGCAGAAAAAACAAAAAGCCGAATTATTATTTTTTTTTCATGTTAGGTTAGTAGCCTTGTTTCGAATTTCATCAGGAAAACAAAGGAGATTCAACAGGAAACACAATTTTTTTCTGAGGCCCACTCCGTGGTTTCTTTATCTATGCTGTTTTCTCCTAATTTTATTTTATTTTACTAGATTCAACCTGAATATTTTACTAGTCTCCCCCAACAGTTCGCGAGATTTGGCCCAGTGATGTAACTAAGGAACGGATTCTAGGAATGCCAGAATCAAGGCTTTTTTTTTTTTTACAACTAATTTTATTTTTGTCTTTTCTGATGCGTCTGTGGTAGGCCCTATCATTTACGGAAAAACAGTGAAACTCAATCGGGGCGTAAGCAGAATTTTAGAAAGGGAGAGGGAGCACACTTGAAGAAAAGGGGCAAATAAACAAACATTTTGAGGACTTGTTGACTTTGGACGAAACACTAAATCGGTAAATAAATAAAGACATCACAAGGTAAAGGGTAAACGAAGCAACCAGTCCGCATTAAAGACTGGCCTTGTGAGGAAACATACACTAGTCTGAGAAAGAAAGAAGAGACAACTGCCCCGACTGGGACTCGAACCCAGGACTTCCCGTTTACTAGTCGGGTGCTCTAACCACTGCGCTACCGGGGTGGGTACTGGCTACAGGCTCCAGCCGGGCTAAGTAGCTGTTCAATCTTTCTCAGTGGTGACCTATAGATCACAAACATACATACAAGGAGGGAAAGCAACTTTGCTTCTTGGCCTCTACGGCTGGAGCCTGTAGCCAGTCCACGCCCCGGTAGCACAGTTGTTAGAGCGCCCGGCTAGTAAACGGGAAGTCCTAGGTTCGAGTCGCAGTCGGGGCAGTTGTCTTTTCTTTCTTTCTCAGACTAGTGTATTGTGTTTCCTCACAAGGCCAGTCTTTAATGCATACTGCTTGCTTCGTTTATAACTAAATCGGTGTTTCATCCAAGGTTTAATTATTAATTCCAGGGATGAGTCCAAAGGCTTACGCACATTGGGAGACGTGCCCCTGCCCCTCTCCCAAAATGCAGTTTATTTAAACTCCAGTTACCCTTTTTTCCTGTCCTTGCTTTCTTTTTGTGGAGTCAGGGAGTGGGGACACACAACAAAACGGTCCAGGGGCAAAATATAAACGTAGCAAGCAATTACGCCCCCCACTCCCCAAAGAAAAAAGTTTCTTTTTTTTTTTGGGGGGGGGGGATTGCCTCTGGAGAAAACAAAACGGTCCAGGGACAAAGTAAAAAAGTAGCAAGCTTCCCACCCCCACCCCTAAAAAAAACGGTAATGGGAATAACAAAACGTCCAAGGTGCAAAGTACAAAGCACCCCCCTCCCGAAATATATTTTTTTATTGGGGGGAGGGGGGGAGGAAGGGAGTTGCTTTCTACTTTTGTACTTTGTCCCTAGGCCGTTTTGGTACCTCCAGGATGGCAGTTTTTTCGTGCCGCCCACTCTCTGACTCCCCGATAGAGAAGCAAGGAGATCTGATCCCGTAGTCTCTACTGATCGCTTTCAACACTTCCATTTCGCTTTCGACACACAACGTACAACGTCGAATACAGTTTGAAAACACCTCATAGTGCGAGTCCCGAACACCTCCCACGGTTCCATTCGGCCAGCAAAACGTAAGCGGCCATTTTTAAGAGCTTTGGGGGTTCGAGGTCCTACTTCCGGTACAACGGTGATAACGCTGCAACACTTCGTTGCATGTGATTACTGTACTGCTTGCCTCTATCCACAAAATTAAATATTTCTTGGATATGCATGTAACCAGGCAATGATAAACTATCAAACTATTACAGTTGTTCGCTGAATAAATAGATATCCACGACACTGATTTGTGGAGAATTAATTGATCTGCTATTCGCTTCCAATGGCATTCACATCTATCTTTTGAATCCAATGCGATTAGTCAAGCGCAGAGCAGTCAAGAGCTTCTGAGCATCTGAGGAGAGACGGGAATAATAAACAAAAGACCATCGGTATCATACGGAAAAAATGAAAACAGCTTTTTAATATCCCAGTTTTCAAAGAATCCTATTTTCCGAATTAAATAGCTTTAATCAACGTTTTTATTGCCGTAGAAAATGTCATTACCTATTTTCCCTTACAGCATTTCCTTCCTTTAAAGGCCGCAATCCCCTAGCAATGAAAGTTGTCTTCACTGCCATACTCGCAGCTCCCCTTCAACTGTGCATGCGCGTGGGCCTCTATATAAGGAGCCGCCTCCAGTTGAGCGTCATTCTTTCTTCTTAGGGCATACACGATGCGGCTTTCTCTTCTGCTCTCCTTCTTCAATACCAGGACTCAATCGATTCTCCTTGAATGGACCTCTGCAAGGGAACAACGGGCTACCGGTTATTTCCTCTTGATTGTTGGACATCGGTCTTTCTTGTTCCGAATTTAAATTCGGCAGCGTCTCTTCACCCGAGTGTTCACGCGCCCGTACTGTACAGCGCGAGGCTCGAAAACTAACAAGATTCGGTCTCCCCTTAGGGAATCACGGAATCATTCCCTGATTCTTCCTGCAGCTTGCTCTTTTCTGTTTCGATGTGTCTTTACACACACAAACTCCTGAAAGCATGGTACACGGCAGCACATGCGACCAAGCAACCGAGCATTCGGACGTTGCCCGAGACTCGAAGGCTAACAAGACCACAGACCGAGATTCGGTCTGCTCTCATGGAACCACAGATTCCCGGATTCTTCTTACAGCTTGCTCTCTGTTTCGTGGTGTCTTTACACACACGGACTTCTGCAAGAGCCGGTACTCTGCAGCACAGGCGGCCAAGCAACCGAGCATTCAGACTGCGCCCGAGGCTCGAATACTGACAAGGCCACCGACCATAACTCGGTCTCCTTTTCAGGGACCACGGATTGCTTTCCACCCTGCTTCTTCTTACAACTTGCCCTTTAGTTTCGTAGTGTCTTTACACATACGAATTCTTGCAAATGCTAGTAACTTGCAGCACAGGCGACCAAGCAACTGAGCATTCGGACGACAGTCGAGGTTCGAAGACTCAAATAACTACCGACCGGGACTCAGGCTCCTCTTCTGGGATTACGGACTTGCTCATCCTGCTTCCTTGGAAGTTCATTCTTCACCTCTGTTGCGTCTCTACGCCCAGGCACTCGTGTACTAGCCACGGCAGCTACCGGGCATCCGACTCGCGGCAACCAGATGAACGCGTAACCAGGCAATCGCTTATTGCATCGAACGTAGTTAATACGCCGGACGTCCGGCACTCGAGGACCGACTCTGGCGGCATCCAAAGAAGCTGGCAACCAAATCCGGGTTTCCCGCTCCACGTCCGTCCACGATCCCCCAGACCCTTGCATCTGCTGAGGACTACCAAGCAGACCGCAGCTATATGAAGCAGCCTTGACAGTCATCCTGTTCCCTGTCTCCGGTCTCCAAGACACAGTCTTCATAAACAGCAGCCGTTACATACGTACGGTACCGTGCCTAGTCGTCCGGCTATTCAAGCCTATCTCTTTTCTGATGCTCCCCCCTCGTGCTTCAGCCCATGGTCCTCCAGACCCTTGGGGCGGCTAGGGACACACAAGAGGACTGCGGCAACGTCCTGAAGTGACCTGCCTCCCGTCTCTCCAAGACGAACCTCGCAAGCGGCGACCAAGCTTCGCCTTTCGGACACCTCTCTGACCCTGACTCACGGAATCCCAGAATCTGGGTCTGCCAGAAGCAATCAATTATGTGAAGGCAAACCAAGCAGTGCTACATCAAAACATAAACAACGTTTCGAAATTTATCAATTTTTGTCTTCAGGTTAGCAATAAAATTAAAGCATGGCAAAAGCCACTAAGTCAACCTATATTAAAAGCATAAAACAGTCATTTAAAACGGATAAAAACCACCAATTTCTCCCCTCAAAGAGGAGAAATGGCAGCCGAAAAGCAACGACCCACCTGCTCCGTTCAGATGCCACGTCTCTATACCCAGGCACTCGTGTACTGGGGCGTAGCGCCTTGCGACGTGGCATCCGAACGGAGCAGTTGGGTCGTTGCTTTTCGGCTGCCATTTCTGCCTCTTTTGAGGGGAGAAATTGGTGGTTTTTATCCGTTTTAAATGTCTGTTGTATGCTTTTAATATAGGTTGACTTACTGGCTTTTGCCATACTTTAATTTTATTGCTAACCTGAAGACGAAAACTGATAATTTTCGAAACGTTGTTTGTGTTTTTATGTAGCACTGCTTGGTTTGCCTGGAGAAAACAAAAGGGTCCAGGGACAAAGTAAAAATTAACAAGCAATTCCTCCTCCCAAATAAAAAAAAATAAATAAATAAGTTTTTGTCCAAAATCTTGGCACAAAAAAAGGGCCAACGGGCAAAGAACAAAGTGTCAAACAACTCCCCCTCCCAAAAAAATATTTTTTGGGAGGGAGAGGAGGGGAGTTGCTTGCTACTTTAGTACTTTGCTGCTAGGCCGTTTTGTTATGTCCAGGAGGGCCGTTTTTTTTGCCTCCCCCCCCCCCCCCCCACTCTATGACTCCCCAATAGGGAAGCAAGGGCAGGAAAACAAGGGGATTGGAAATTAAACAAAGGGCATTTTGAGTAAAGGGGCGGGGGGGGCGATACATGCCCCAAACTGCGTGTGCCATTGAACTCATCCCTAATTAAAAATCTTGGACAAAACACCGGTTTAGTGTTTCGCCCAATGTCAAACCACACGCTTTAACGAAAGCCGCACAATTTTGCCATTTGTTAGACTAGTCCTACGTGACGCCCGTAACGTAGGACGTTCGTATATTCGTAGTACGAACTAGGGAAATCAGTCACACAAAAAAAAAAAATTAGACAGGTGTTCGACCTTTTTTTCCGCTTTGATGTAACGCTTTGATTGAAATTTATGGCGACACAAGAAACACCAACGTTTTTTAAATGTTCAAAAGTATTCATTTTACATGATCTTCCGGCAAATAAATACGTTTATTGGCGCATTTCGTTGTGTACATGAAATTAGTATGACTGCAAATTGGCAGCTTAAGTCAAGTTTTGAAAGCTGTAGGTTAATTCCTGGACTCGGGGACCTCGAATTTTTACTGCAAGACCTAAAGCTGAATGTTGGTTACGTGACCCTTCTAATTTACATAGACGCGAACGAGAAATAACACAGGCTGCCAGGCCCCAACGTTTTGCTTGCTTGGCGTATGTCCCAGACGGGAGCGCTTGAACACCTACCGGAAATGTGATTTTGCAAGGTGCACACTGGTCCTGTTATTTTCAACGCTGAGCATGCGTCTTAAAGACAAACGCGAGTCGCTGGCGTCGTCCGTTGTGTGGCGCCAGTGACTGACGCGTTAGTAACGTGGATCATGCCCTACACTAGCATGCCCTACCTTCCTAAACGACCTAACAGAGCGAACCAAACGCACCACTATTGGTGACAGTTTGGCACATTCCCTGCTAATATCCGTGTTGATGCGGTTTGATTGACGTCAACATCGTCAGCGACGAATCCGTTTCGTCAAAACTGTTAGCTCGCGCATGCTCAAACCTCCATCCCAGCAAACCACCTCCCTGAGATGGTTCGTAATTTGGCATTGCTCTTGCCTGGTCACATCTATTAGCCAATCCTGGTTAAATCCATTAGCTAGGTCTGGTCGCGGTGAAGGTATGACGTATCAATAAGCTGCTGAGCTCGTTGAGCTGTATTGTAGTTTAGGAAGGTACTGAACGGCTGACGCAACATCACTGCGCACGCGCGACGTCAAGTTTGGAGCCAAACTGTCTGTAACAGTGGTGCGTTCTGTTCGCTCTGTTAGGTCGTTTAGGAAGGTACCGTAGTTTTTCTGTAGGCTGCGAGTGCTATACTTTTGGTCGTTGATGTTGCTTTTGATTACACTGACCTTAACCCGTATGGCATCGAATCTTGCCGTTTAGAAGAGTGAAGTTGTGAAACAGTATAGTTGGATCGGAGTAGCGGCCAG
>JAHWFP010012707.1:0-27778 GCA_023313725.1 Lithobius niger
GCCCCAATTGCCATCCAATCCTGTTCAAGGCACAACAAACCTGCCGCATGCCAACTATTGACAGCCATTTCACTCTTACAAATACGTGTTCCACACTCGTTTCGTTTTTCCCTTTTATTTTGGCCCTTTCACACGGTCTCACCTTTCTACTACGTATTGCACCACTATTCTCTCCAGTGCCTGCCAGATCGCCTTGTACACGCTTCCGGAATTCTCACGTTATTCGCCTCGCACTCGAAGCCCAACTCCGGACGACCATCTGTGCCAGCGGCAAGAAAAATAGTTTATAGGACGTGGGAAGTCGGGAGCGGGACTTGGTAGGGGTTGCATACGTTTGCATAAAGTACTAACGTAATTTGTGCAGTGTGACAAAGATGAACGGCGCCGATTGGTGAGAGGGAGATCCCACACGTAACACAGACGAGAAGGGCTCCATGAAGAAAACATAAGTTTTTTTGGCCTAACTACGTACTACAGAAGCAGCATTCGAAAACAATAAATTATGCCTCCTTCCCCCAGCCTCCCCAATAGCACATAAAATTTGGTTTTAGTTGAGTGTGCAAGCTGTGGAGCACTAGCTTCATACTTTGGTCTGAGGAGAACACTGACAACATTCGAAACGACATCGTTTTTAAACAATTTATTTGCGCTGTTCTGTCGTACACTATTTCATCCAAGCTATTTTGTCGGCACTGTTATGCCGTCGTGCTATTTGTCGCGTACTGATGTGCCGTGCGCTGTATTGTCATTGCGCCATCATGACGTCACTGTTTTGTCGTGCGCCGTAATTTCCGAGCTGTTTTGACGGGATACCATCTGAACCTATAATAGTTAACAGTAATACTGCACAGATATCAACTGTACCAATTCGATACCAATTCGTTTTAAAAATTTCCCGATACCAGTATCCAAAATTTCATCCCTCATTTGTTACCAATAGTAGAGTTTTCTTCAAAAGTGAAATTATTATAAAAACCAACCATTAAAAGATGGCGAGGAAGCTACTCAGTGATTTCCTGAGTAAAACGCTGCAAACCACACGTCGTAATCTAGAACGGTTCCAGAGTTATTGATATTTCAGTGAATGTTGCTGATATCGATCCGATACCACAAATATTGGCCACTAATCCAATACAGTACAGTACAGCCTTAGTTTCAGAATGATCAACGATTTAGAAGTCGAAAGTGTAGCCAAAACTGTTTTTGGAACACCATTTCATATATTTATCAACTGGCATAAAACTATACTTGCATGCTGTTCGACCCAAGTTCAGAGAATAATCTTATATATTTTGTTTAAATCGGTCCGCACAACCTTAACAGTCTAAATATTCCTTGGACGCCAATCGCGGCCATCATTTTGGATTTTCACGAAACTTAAAACAGAACTTTTCATGAAGAAAATGAAAAATTGGTAGTTTATAAGCCGAAAACCATTCTAGGGACACTATCTTGGACCACCATCTTGAATTTTCATGAAAATTGAACAAGATTGTTAATGAAATAATTATGTAGTTATGCTGAATATGATCTATAACCAGTTTGTGTTCAATCCGATAAACAATTTGGAAGATACATGGACATGACAGTTTTCATCACAAAATCAAGTACATATTTCCATCTGCCTTGCTGTAAAGGATATTCCCACCAAATCTCATTCAAATTGATTTGGCTGAACTGTAGAACAAACGGATAGCCAAACAGACTAAACAAAATACCAGGTTATAGAGTTAAAAAAAAACAGGACCTCATTCGATTCACTCAATCAGTCAACAACTAACGACTGGGTGGTATGGTAGTTGGTAGCTGCCTTTCTTGGCAGAAGTCATGACTCCTGTTTGGAAATTGGGGTTCATTTTTTTTTTTTTTCAAATTGGGAACAATATGAAAATTTTGGACAATTTTGTTTTTACTTTTGGGTGGAAAGAATACTAACAACATTTAAATTGCTGTACTGAAATGAATGTCTAGTTAGTAATAGTCCCATAGTTTTACGATCACACAAGCAGTTACCATTCGGCATGTAATTCCAACGATGACAATCGGAGTCTGTGCTGACTGAGACACATCAAACAAATTATAAAGCAACGTTTGGTTCTTATGATGACAAAACAAGTCAAACTCGTCCAAAACAAACAGGATAGACTTTGATTCATGGTTTCCTGCAAGAAACAAAAACACGTGAACGACTTAAAACAATAATTCCAATAAGTTTTGGTAGGTCCTCTCGGCTTCTTACACACCCACTAGACCTAAAAGACAGCAAGGCTGTAAAATAAATGGCTGCTTCTGTCTTTTTTTTTTCTTCTTCTTAAGACACAAGACTCACTACTGGTTTGTTTTGGTTAGAGCAAAGTTACTTCAGGTATATTTCAGAGATTTGTACTTGCCCCATTCTGTTTGTAGTGAACATCGGCCGCAGCATTTCGAGCGTTTTGGAGAAGTATGCTGATGACACCAAAACGCACCGTGCCATAAAAATGCCGACCGATGCTTTTATTTTACAAGAGGACTTCAACAAAGTTGGACAACGGTGTGACGAAGTGGGGATGAACCTTAATCCAAACAAATTCTACGGCCAAAACAACTGACGGCTTATGTATACTAGCGTGGTAAGCTAGAGTCAGATCAAGTTGAAGCTGTTGTTCCCAAGGCAAAGAGATTCATTGGCTTCATTAAAAGACATGTGCGCTATTGGGATGCTGCCTCCAACAGTGCCATTTATAAATGTTACGCTCCTCCAACGAAACAAGTGTATTAAAGTAAAGCTAAACCCTTCCATCGTTAATTAAGACACTTAAAAAACCTGTGAGAGGTACGAAAACGACTCGGCCTTTACAGTTATTACTTAGTAATCTGTCTAAATCTTCATTCTAGCAGACGAATTCTTCGTTCGTGCGGTCACCACATCCAAGTCTCGTTCGTGTGACGTCACACTTCATCACCCGTTGGCGCATGAGCCCAACAAGCTTAGGCAAGATCGCGCTCGGTTCTCGCATTCCTCACTACAGCTAGCGAAGAACAGCATTATAGATTCTTTTCAAAAGAAGTGCGCGGCCCCTGATATGCTTCTCCCTCCCCACGAACAACAAGTGGACACTGTCCAATCGCTTATCTGCTCAGCATTTCGGGTTGAGTGGATTACCGCCTACCTGAACGAACTTTCACGAATCTTTGTAGCGGTAACAGTCACGATAGCTATTTTCTTGAATACTTTAATTTAACAAATCACGCAGAGATTGAGTTTTGGTTCACGCTGCTATGGTCAGAGCGGTTCGGTCTCGCAGCCGCCATGTTAGAAGCAAAAGCCGGTGCGCACTCGCTAGTATCCTACGATGACGTCATTCCTCCAAGGTCCAAGGTGATGAAGTATGACGTCAGTACCATGCAAGGAAATCGCGTTCGCTGTCTCGCGCCATGGAAACCTCAAACTTAGATTCTAAATTAACTATTGCTTAAATAATACGAATGTTGGAAACTTCGCGCAACTTGCGTCTTGTTTTTTTCGTACTTAACTAACAATAGTGAAATTTAAGATGGAAGGGTTTAGTTTTCCTTTAAGGCTTGGCGGCCATGGCTAATCAAAGATATACATTGTCTTGAATGTGTTCAACGCAGGACTACTAAACTGTAACCAGTTTTTGGGGCTTTCATACTATGAAAGACTACGAAGACTATCTCACTTCAGTTCCTGAAAGGTGGGCTCGAGGATACAATTATCTTTCTTAACATTCCAAATTCAGGTTGGATCCAAGAGTAGTTTTTACTCATTCAGTTTCTGTGACTCGTGGGCCACCCCAGAAATTGACCAAGACTAACGTCAGGTTTGAAGTGCGACAAAGACTTTGCATTCAGTTATCAACCCGTCGAATGCACTTTTAGCCAACGTGGTGAGCGCTGGAACACTAAACTTGTTCAAGGCTGCAATGGACAAGTTTAATGCAGCTAAACTCCAAGTCTGAAGTCCTACTTCTTATGCTGCTACAAGCCAAAGGTTCTGTAGTTTTATCGTGTATCATTATTACTACTATGTAGAGTAGCTCATAATACGCGATTCCACGATTAAACAAAAATCGCGGATCTTAAATTAAGCTTCTGACGAAGTTTATCTTCATGGTACGGGATTATTGCTATGTTTGGGGGTCATTAAAGTTTCCACCGACGATCGCGGAAAAGAACATTTCTTACGGAAATCAATTATTTCCCCCAAATCACACGTTTTTTTACCAAATTTATAGGTTTGGTTAACCTTTTAAGCAGGGAGTTAGAAAAAATTGTCATCGGTCATGGAGCGAGTTGGTTTTTTTTTCGTCACCCATGGAGCGAGACACTAATGAAATATTTATTCTTTCAAAAATTATTGATATAGTCCAATTGTGAAAACTTGTAAGTCTCTACCATGACAAGTATGAAATAGGCGTAGATATAGGCTAAGCTATACAAAAAAAAAAAAGAATCAATTTATTTTGAAAAATTATTTTTTTTAGGGATGGGGGGGACGGAATGTCGTGGAAACTTAATTTTATTGACGCGGAAAGTCGTGGAAACTTATATAATGGTTGCCGCGGAATTCCGCCGAAATTTTCGCCGAAATTTTAAATTTTCGGCGCGGATTTTTTTTATTTTTGGCCGCGGACAATGAGCGACTTTACTACTATGTTTTGTTGTAAAAAAACATGACGATTTGCACTGGTTAAAAGTTTAATTCAAACAATAAGGCATTTTATAATCTCAGAAATGGTAAAAGGTAACCACAACTTCAAGAATTTTGTTTTTGCTGAATAATAAGGGTGTATCAGTTCCGATACCAGTACCGGTACCGTGACCAATACCCACAAATTTTACAGATACCGGTGCAGCAGTATTTATTGATAAGATATACACATGTGGACAAAATTTCTCAGTACTGTTTACTGCACCAATTTTTACAATTCCTATAAATTTGTGTGCCAGTTAATGTAGTTTTATGATTAGTTAGTAAAATAAAAAAAATCAATAATCCCGAAAACAAATTGTTATTTTTTTTAATAGCCATACTTTGGTGCTTAGAGCAATCTTTTTTTTCCGGTGTCAGTAACGGAACCTATACGTTTAATCAGTGCTTAATTTCTAATTAGTAAAGTACCGGAACTGTCATTGTTTGCAGAGGAAAGAAGGGAGGGTAATTTACAACCCCTTGCAACCACAGCTAGGGGTTCTGGGGGAATGCTGTAAGCTCCCCAGCAGGGTTTGGGGCGGAGCCCCGGAAGCTTTAACATTTTTACCGTTTTTAACATCTATTCTGGTCTCTGGAAAGTACCTTTTATGAAGATTTTCCCGCCCATACAATATGTTATTATGTTTCACCTCTTGCTATTGTGATTTATTTTTGACGAATAAAATAATGTCCCCCACTTGCTCCCCCCCCCCCCCCTCCACTAATAAAGAAACTGCACGCATTAAATAGCAGTGTTTTACCAACTGTTTTACCGAATTCAAGTTAGGATTGATACAGAAAAATAGCCACTCAAATACAGAAAAATAATGAAAAAAACATAGGCCTACTTTAGAATATCTTTCAAAGTTGTTATTGTTGATATATCACGCATCTTATTTTATTTTTATTATCCTTTTAACACTTATAAAACGCCAAAAAGTATTATTAACAACAATATTTTTGCAACACGACTGGCTCCAACGCGATCGCCACGCTGCTGCTAATGAGACGTGCAAGAGAAAACCGGAAACGTGGGCATTGCGGAGCGCAACCACAAAAAAACCTCATCCATTTGGCATACGTTAAAAAAACTTGGTTTTGTTACGATGGTTGAGGTTGAATTAGATCAAATTCACTAAATGGTATGGTGATTTTAAGTTGGTTTTAGAATGGATTGCTTTTAATTTGAAATTACGAAAATTTCCGAAAGATAAAGACTTTTTGGTACAGGTGATATGTTGCCCTTAAAAGAACCGGAACTCCGTTCCGGCTTTTAAAAAAGAACCGGAACACCGTTCCGGCCCAAATTAAGTCCTGCGTTTAGTGGTACCGGAATCAGTATCTGTATTGGATGGAAAAAAGTGGTACCGGAATACCTTATCAATAATATTAAGTTACGGGCTGAAATGCTGAAATTCCAATTTGGACCCATCTTTGATTTTTGCTTTTTACGACGTGTAAACTTCAAGGCCCTTGTGGTATCTAGACGTAACCTCGCAGCGATAAAAGTTTGTGTTTGGTAGTGATCCTAAAAGGCAACCATGGAATCAATTACTGATTTAAAACTTTTAAGATACGTAACACCATACACAGGAAGTTATCACATACGGTGTTTTTTTGTTGATTTATGTGTCGCAGGAGGCCCATTTAAACACACAAAAGCTTTCAAATCAGCAGTATCATGGTCCTCTAAGGTATCATCGTTACATTGGGTCCTTTGCAATACTTGTCGTTTTGGCTGCTAGGTCTTAAAAAGATCAAAAATGTTTCTACTACCGATTGATTTGGATTTCACTGCTGTTCCGCAGTGAGTTTTTATGTATTTTCAAAAGTATCAAAAAAAAATATTGCTCACCCTACTGCAAATACACAACTTTCTCTCCGATTACACTACCACTTTGTTACTTACGACGCTACATGATGGCAGCAGTCATCCAAGAGATTGAGTGGGGAAGGGGCTGGGTTTGAGGCTTAATGGCGCGTTGACAGCAAGGTCATTAGCGCAAACCTCAGTCACAGTGCAGTGGTCCGGATTGCCACTGCGCCACACAGTACGTAGATAAGAGGAACGCATCACATGCATAAGACAGAACAACAGGCAGGAGTGGTAGTAGAGAAACGGCCCGATCTCGGTCACAAAATGCGTTGAAAACTAAAAGGTGTAGCAAAGACATAATGTGGCAAATAGACATTTAATCGTTATAAAGGTAAATTTGGCACCTACCATCCAAACTAAACAAAGTTTGTTAACCCATAACTGCCTAGACACGAACGTACGCCTTCAACGTATTACAGCGAAAAACTAAGTCCCAGCGCGAGCTTTGTGAGGGGTCCCCGGGAACCCCGAGCAAAGCGGGCAGTCACAGCCCAGTGGTCAGCGTCGTCGGCTCCAAACCAAGAGGATGACGGTTCGAATCCGAGACCTGACCCAAGTAGCATATGGACTCTAAAAAAAGGGGCCCGAGAGTTTTTTCAGGCGGTTATGGGTTAAGAAACCTTGCATATCATTATAAGGTATGTTGTTAGAGATTTGATTAATATGCAGAGAAGGAATGTTTGTCTGTATTCTGTCGCTGGGACTACTGACCCATTACCTAATAGTCATCAGGTTTTGTAGGTAGCTACATGTAGGAATGGACAATATTGCTATATTTAAACCTAGCAAATTGAAGTTTTAGGTGGTTTCAGTACATAGCAGGATAGTACTATTTTAAAACATTTGTTATTGCATAGATCCAGAACGGAAATAAATATGCTCTAATTCACATAACCTTATGAATCTGGGGACACAGCTAGTTAACTAACACTATGCAATGTTCAGTTGCTACATATCGGTGCTGTGAAAAATTGCAGTAATCGTAAATACTGCAAAGCAACTCACAATGATGCTGTAATCGTAACACCAGCTAATATGTAGGTACGGCAGTAAAGTCGTTTAAGGCATTACTTTCGATCAGGTCTAATGCGGCGAGTCGTCACAGTAATCAACAATGATGACTAGATACTGACAATACTACAGCCAAGCAGTGAAAGCACTTAGTTGAACTAGAGGTGCACCGATGTTGACATCGGACATCGGAAATCGGCCGATGTTGGCAACATCGGCCATCGGCCGATGTCCGATGTGAAAAGCTGGCCGATGTACCAGATTTCTTTTTCTTTTAGCAATTTCGTTACCAAAGCTCAATTATTCATGAAGTATATATGAAGATTAACGTAGTTCGTTAAAGATTAGCGTAGGGCTAGTTAAATTGCAATTCGAGCCTATAAACAACGTTTTGTAATCGTGGTCACCATGGTGGAGTGAATTTAAAAAAAATTGTCGTCACCCGTGGAGCGAGGCACTAAACGAAATATTTATTCTTGAGAAAACTATTGAACATAATTATTTCAAACTTACAACAAGCACGCAACAGATAGTCATTAAAGTGCACAGAAAAAATCAGATAAAATGGCTTTAATAGTTTCGGAGATTCATTTTCTTTTAAATTATGGGCGGTAATGAACTAAAATTGAAAATCTCCGTGTTGACAAAACGTGTCCGAAAGTCGGCGTTAGTTAGGCTAAAAATCGTTGTTCCCACCTGATAAGCGATAGTGTGAAGATTTATAGGTTCCTTTCCGTTTTAGTTTTTCATCGTAGCTGCTGTTTTAATTTTTTAATGTTGTGAAACATCATCGTTCTTGTGATTTTCAACGACGAACTGAAACACGAGCGCCCATGTGAAATTTGAATTGAGCAGTGGCGGCCATGTTGAAATCACGTATTTGCCAATGAGAGAGCGCCAAATCTGTCACGTGGTGCCAACTGGCCAATGAGGGAACGCGGTCCTTAAATGCTTTGGAAAGTTCGCTTGAAACAGCCAGAAACGGCCTATTACAATCCGCCTGATTGGCCAATGGCAAATGGCCATCGAGAAAATATGTTGAGAGGCCTGGATAGAGTGAAATTCAAGCTTTTCAACGAATCCAAGATGGCGGCGCCCACTCGAATTGTTCGACCGCTACCGCTGATCAAAAAATGAACAATTTTCTGCTTTCTAACTTCAGAAAAAAAGAACGAGATCGACATTTTTTCAGTTTTTAGTGAGTCTATGCTCAACTAAAGTGCTTTTTATGAAATTATAGACATCGGTAACAACTTATTTGGTACAAAAATCGAATCACAACTTGTCAGGTAGCGAATTTCAGCTTTTCTCAATTTGATATTTTGGCCTAAAATTGTGTTTTTCGACCTATAATTTCCCTTCAAAGCTTCAACGTCGTTACTGCGTTTGGAATGATTTTTTTTTTTGGACGTGTATATACGTTCATACTGCTTAAAAGGTTAAGTATCCCACCGAGTTCTGTTCCTTCAGAAATACTGTCCAGTACTGGTGGAATTATTTTCACCAAAAATATCAGTTTGCTTCCAGAAAAATTAATGATGCTGGTCTATCCGAATCAAAATCTTCCATCTGTTAACTGGAAGTACTGATAGGCCAAACAGTGCTTTTAACCTAGCAGTTTTTTTTTATCTTTTAAGAGTTTTTAATATTTTAATTAGTACTTACCTAATAATGATGGTAGTTTTTTTTTTTTTTTTTTACTGAGCTTATTTACCATTGACTTAACGGCTGTACGTTAATATTACTATTCAGTAAATAAATGGTTTATGAACACATGACTAATTTTGAAAAATTTTGAAACTCCAAATTCAATAGCAACTAATTTCAATTTTAGTTCGCTCACTAATTTTGACTAACATATAACTAATTTTTTTTTAACATCGGTAGACATACATCGGCATCGGACATCGGCCGATGTTTTTTTAACATCGGAATTGGACATCAGAATCGGTTTTAGGGCACATCGGTGCATCCCTACTTAGTTCCTCTGGACATGTGACGAGGTTAATTTGTTAGTAATGTTTACAGCACATCGATGCAACAATGGAAATAACTGCAAGCCCAAATCATGGCTATGATTTTAACTGGCAGTGCTAATCCCCTACAGCACTGTCTACGGATTAAGCACAACGACATAAAATTTCGCATTCTATTTTCGTGGGTACAGTAAGTGTAAAACTGAGGTTGCTTACTTACCAGACCTTAGACACTCCAGCAAAAATTGCAAATTTTCAGCAAAACTCCCCTGAAAGGTAAAAGTGCAAACTCTGATAGCAGAACTGATATACACACGTCACTGCATATCGTCAGGAGCCAATGAAACAAGCCCCTCCGGGGTTCATTTGTTCCTGATATCGTATAAGAATAAAGGACAATAAACACACAATTGTATACTAAACAGCAAAAACTGTACACTAAAAATAATTAGGAAAGGTCTTTATTACACTAATAAAGGCAGAAGAAGGGCATCTTTCCAACCAAGATATGGAAGAACTGAAATCCAAAGATCCCCTGAAACTACCGCATGTGTTCTTACAGTTGAAGAAGAACAAAGAGGGAAAACTCCTCCAGCTCATCACCTCAACCAGAGAGGGGGCCTTGTCAGATGCCGTATTGGCTAGTGAGTGGTCGAATGCAGAAGCATGTGGGCTCTTGAGTGCAGACTTCTACGGAGTGAACTAGCTAAGATTCGATCGGAAAATGACAAAATTTTGGTGTCATTTGACGTAGAAAAGCTATTTCAGAGACTGTCCCATCAGCTTCTATTATATTTGTTCGGCGTCTCAACGAAGAAACTAGGTGTGTCACAGGCTGAGTATGAGAAAGATAGAGCACTCCTAAAAGTACTCCTGGCTCATATCTAAGTGGAGTATGAGGGGCACACGTTTGGGAAAACTAGAGGATGAGATACTCTAGTTCCCTAATCCTTGCCGAAATGGTGTTCCAGCATCTCGACACCTTTGCCAAACAGTCCATCCCACTCTCGAAAGCTGGAAAAGATTTGTTGGTGATACCAATGCTACTCTGAGGAAGGGAGAAGGCCTGAATGTTCTAAAAGTGTTGAGTGCTGGACGAGAGACTTGTGTTTCACGTATGAAGAAGACGATGGGGAACTGACCTTCCTTGGTATGTTGCTGCAAAGAAGTAGAGGGGGAAAACTCCAGTTTAGTCCATACCAAGAACCGATGACTACATGGTGAGGGATTCCTTTTAACTGTGGTCTCCCTCTTTGCCAGCTCCTTCGCACTGTGAAGCATTCTGGACAGCAGAATGGATGTAGCGAGACAGCACATGTATTTGTCTAAGGGAAAGTTTCTCAAACTAGGGTTCCCTGAGGGCAGTCTAAACAGAATGGTTAAGAAAGCGATAGGGTGGAAAGTAGGTACAGTATTACGAGAAGAAGGGAAAAAGTGACAAAAAGGGAGAGATGATCAGCAAAAACCTAGGATTGGTATGACTTACTTAAGAGGAATTAGTGATTGCATTCAGCAAATTCTTAAGAAAAAAGGTTTCAACCTGAAAAATGAAAAGACAAAAAAAAAGCTGGTGGAAAGCAAGACCGTGAGTGAAGATGGGCATGAGACTACAAGAGAGCGACGAGAAAGCGGTGGAGTAGAAAAAAGGAAGCACTAAAGAAAATTATTAACACCCGAGAAGGAGTTAAGACCCATGTGGGGACTGCGATGCCATGTACATTGGCAACGCAAGGAGGGGATTCGAACGAGGGTAAAACAAGATGTGGCAGACACGTGAAATGGAGTTGGCGTGAATGGCATCGTAGACCACCACGTACAAACAAAGCACAACATCAAATGGAAGAATACTGAGACACTATTGGTATCATACTCGATCTGGGACACTCGTCTGATAAGCCTTGAATCCCTGGTATCAACACCACGTCCAAAAGAAGGTAGTCCGGTGAATATCCAGGGTCCATCAAACCCAGAGATCCAATTTTTGCTACGTGGTGATTTCTACAATGCACTGCGTGAGAAGTGGAAAAGAGACCGTGTGAATACAGTGGGCCATGGCCGTAGCCAACCACCAGATTTAAATGACATTTGAGATGACTTGAGTTACAATAGTGGTGTACTACATTGCCTGAAGAAGATAGTCGGCTGTTTATAACATCTGCAGTAGAGGACTATCGGAAGTTGGTAAGATATGGAAGAGAAAAATATCTTTGAGCTTGAAATAGTGCATTTTGCGAGGTTGTAATGGTTTAAGGGGAGGGCTTTCATGATTTTGACCTGAAACGTATTTTAGGGAGGTGGGCTTTAGCTTCACACGGGTTTTTAATATACACTTTACGGTACAAATATATTCAACAGAATGCTTGTTTGTTTCCATTTTTATGTCAGAATAAAAGGCTATTATTTTACGCTTTAACTTCTTTAAGCCATCTGTAGCAAACTAATGCTCATATACAGGAACTGTGTTATGAACCTTGCAGCATATTTTAGAAGAACAAAGTCCAGTGATGAGGGGAAATACTTAGGAAGACAGATCAGAAAGCCTTCAGTTACAATAGGGTGTACATGCTGTCCAGAATAGGCCAGAACATACCCATAGCTCCTAAATGGCCCTGGTAGTCGTTTACTTCACACTAGCTTAACTGGTGCCAACTTGAAACCGAAACTTTGTCAACATCTTCTTTTCAGGCACCAACCACAGCTTCTTCAGACATCAAGGCTAAGCTCTGCTGCCACCCACTCAGTCACTATGACTACAATTCGACTAGCCCTTTTTATCTGACAATTCAGTTTAGCAACAAACTTTTAATATAAGAAAAAAAAACTTACAAAAACTTTTTCGCCAGCTGTATTTTCCAACTGCAACTGACGTGTAATTTCTTTCAATGCAATGCGGTCATCAGTCTGTAGTAATCCTGCAACACAAAATGGGTTTGCCATCTGGAGAATTAAAAAAGTTCGAGGAATATGGTTCCGTAACTTCCACTGTAATGCTAGTCGGGAGCATCTACTTTGGCACAGGAATCTGTTATTAGAGGTCACCACCTGTCTGAGACACTTAAGCCTAAAAAACAAAGTAGGGTTCAACCGAGTCCGGGTAAATACCCGACCCAGTACCCGTTAATGCTATTTTTGACCCTGCTCGGACCCGGTAAAAATTCGACCGAGTACAAACAGGGTAATAATTATTTGTTCAAAAAATTATTTTTATTTTCATAGTTTCATTTTACCTTATGGAGGACCCTACAACTACTAGAATGAAAAAGGTATTCATTAAAGTACACAGAAAAAATCAAGTAAATGGCCGTAATAGTTTTAGAGAAGGATTTGTTCTAATTACGGGCGGTAATGAACTAATATTGAAAATCTCTGTTGTGAGAAAACGCATCCGAAAGTCAGCATTTCGTTAAGCTACTTTACGTTGTTCTCACCTGATCAGCGATAGGGTGAAAGGTTGTAGGTTGCGTATCCGTTTTAGTTTTGCGTTGTGGTTGCTCTTTTAATTTTTTAATTGTTGTGAGACTTCATGTTTCTAGTGCTTTCCAACAACGAACTAAGCACAAA
Organism: Lithobius niger; assembly: GCA_023313725.1. Classification (NCBI taxonomy): domain Eukaryota; kingdom Metazoa; phylum Arthropoda; class Chilopoda; order Lithobiomorpha; family Lithobiidae; genus Lithobius; species Lithobius niger. The sequence continues at coordinate 13,121 of JAHWFP010012707.1, forward strand.
CACCTCTGTGAAATCGGAACAGAACCATGGTAGCCATGTTGAAACAGGATGTTTCATGTGGATAATAAGCGACACTCGCAACCACAAAATGATTTTCTGAAACTCCAAAAACTTCAATTTTAATTTTCGGATGTGTTTTAAAATTTGCTAAAACAGCACTGGACGTTTTTGTTGACCAAATCCAAGAACTGAAACGATATTTCAAATGTAAAGCAAAAATACAATTTCCGGATATCAGTTACGCTAAAAAAGTTTCAGGGCTGGAAATAATCATAATTAATAATAATATAGTATGATTATATTATCGGATTATTTTGATTATAATCAAGATTATTTTGATTATAATCAAGATTATTTTGATTATAATCAAGATTATTTTGATTATAATCGGATTTTAGTAACGTGTACGAATACAACGATTAAATTATGAAGTAGTTAAAGTAGCTAGAGCTTGCTCTGTTTCTTGCTTGGCAGTTGCTACTGCCAAATTGTCATTACTTATAAATCTCCTTAAGTATAAAAAGTTTAAAACGTGATTACCACGTGTAAATTTCGACGTTAACAATGCACACCACTAACTATTATTACAGTAATAATACTTAGTAAAGTTGGTGTAGGTGTTGTGGCACAATGGTACAGTTCTCACACATGAGCTTATTAATGAACATAGTCACGTCAGCTGCAGTTGCCAGTTACCACCAAGAAGCACATACGTTGCAAAGTCCTTTAGTTTTTTCTGGATTTAAGGGTTTGAATGTTGCCATTAATTTCCTACTTTGGTTGTTCCTAATCGGTTGCATATTTTTGTAGGGGTCAGGCTAAAAATTAGTAGAAGACATACTTTCCTGACTGCGGAAGACTCAACAGCAGTTTATTATATTTTGGATTGTTTAAGTTCTTTTGTACTTGTATATTAACAGTTTTGTGTCAACCTAGTCCTTGACTATAATCAGTGATTATAATCATGATTTAAGTTTAACAAAAACGAAAATTTTAACTAGTGAAAATTAGTTTTTACTTACCTAAAATACATACCTTCAGTAATATTGCTAAAACCACCTTTTTACGCTATTTACTGCTCGCTTATGAACTAAAAACACCATTTTTTACGTTCTCCCTAAGCTTTTCTCCACTGCCGCCAGGCGGCGCTGCACGTCCTTACCAACGTCAGCGCCCCCACCAGTCCAACCGCATCACTTTCACGGGCACTCCGGTTCAGTGATTGCGGGGAGGCGGGCGGGTCCTTACTGAAGGTAAGTATTTTAGGTAAGTAAAAACTAATTTTCACTAGTTAAAATTTTCGTTTCTTACTTCCTGCAAATACTTACCTTCAGTAATATTGCTGAATTTGTCAGACAGGAGGCGGGAATCACCACCCCAACCAGGAACCGAGAACAAGCTTACTAAACCACACACACACTGCCCCCAAAACACTAATAAAGAACCAAAAGGCAACCAACCTACCAGGACCAGGTATCCAGCGACGCCATGCCCCCATAGAGAGTCCCATGGTCCCCAACCAACAGCCGGGTGAGTTAGCCCAACGCCTGGCAGTACCTCCACCTCATCCATGAAAACCTAGCTCAGGAACAAGGCACACAAGCCCAGAAAACCGGCCCGCTCCACTAGAATTGCCGTAATGGAGCACAGCCAGAATAACACACTGAAACAAGGCACACCGACTCTGGCTTCACCCCCAGGAAGCCTGGCCAGCCACAACATGGCTTACACCACAGATCCGCCCGCCCCAGGCCACTCGGGACCCTCAAGGAAGTACGCACAAACAGGGGCGGGTGGCGCAGGGAGCACGCTGCTACTGCTACGTCCAGCGGCGTCCCGCACCAAGAGTGTAAGAAATGTCCGCGTTACTCCAGCGAAATCCTAAACCTATAATTACCGTATTGTTTCAAAGCAGGTCCAGAAGAAATACTGAAGTACAACTGTACATGTAATAGCGACATTTCGAAAGGTACAACACTTGACCACATGGCTTAAAACAAACACGGCGTAAACAACAAGACTGCAGCTTGCATCCCTTGCTGCCACGTCAACCCCAGAACGCGAGTGAGCGGTCGCTCCGTCCGAAACCGGAAGGTATCTTCCCACTAGGCTAAAGTGCTTGATCAGCCAGATACAATTCTCCAGGCATGCACAATGCATAACCACCGACCAGGCTTCCAAACACTCTTTCCTGAATTGGGGAAAGTACATTTCAGTTTCAGGCCTTTAACACTACCTTGACATATTAAACAACGACATGAACACTGTAAAACCTCTGCTGGGAAGAACCATTCATAGTTAGGCTATGACAACCAACACACTCTCCCATCCGTCTCATGCAAACACAATGCTACAGAAGGTAAAACATTACTTATGAGTCACAATTATAGAACACCGCTGAACATAGCCTATTCAACCGCCCAGGATTCAGCCATTCCGACAACATGTCTGCACCATTTAGTGCAGACGGCACGTTATATAACCAGAAATATAGCTTTCGTAGCCAATCCCCCAAAAACATACATTTAATGGCAAAGTGCTTTGACCTCAAGATTTTCACCTCATACCTAGTAAAGTGGATGGCAGAATGGGAGCCACAGTACAATGAAGGTGTTGTAGCCAACGGTGCCAATACCGAATGTGACATGCACTGTGTAGCCAGGCCAACACTCCTACAGCCGGAAACAGTGCAATGAATTCCGCCTCCATTGTACTGAGGCACACCATACCCTGCTGTCATAGCCCCAAAAAACAGGCACGCTACCCAAGAATACAATGTGCCCACCGAAACTACGCCGGTCGACTCTATCGGCTGCCCAAGATGCAGCTACATATGCATACGATTCAGATCACGTGACACTTGAAAGAACAATAGCATAATGTTTCGTACTGACAGTACATAAGTATCGCAGTATGGTCAACAATAAGCGAATATGAATGGACGTAAAGGCATAGGTATATTGGGACAATATTATAACACCCAAAAGAATATCAGGCCTTGTTCTAGAAGCTCCATACAACAACTTCCTACTAGTGACCTGTATGGGAAATGTACAATTGTCTCATCTTCGTCACGCCTCGTTTGAACACCAGTACCTGCAGACATGAACTGGCACACGCACCGTACAAGTTTCATCGACGTCATACCTCTCCGTGAGTTGTGCAAAGTAAGATTTGATGAATTACTGTCATGCCATCAATTCTTAGGAAGGCAACACCTAATTTGGTGATGATGGGATTTTTTTTTTTTTTTTTTACTTCGAAAGACGTGAGTTCGAATTCGGATTCAAGCAACGTTACTACATTTGCTCTAAGAGTTTCGATTCCGGCTAACAAAAGCAAACATTCACATAAAACTGCATCTAAACCAAAATGAAAAACACAGGTTAAGTCCCAAGAACTGAGAAAATCCCATCATCACTAATGGCTTTTCAAGTTCTTCCCATCACAGTCACCCACTTTGGTGAAGACCATATACGGCTGTTTGCAATAGCCACACAGTACCATGGTGAAGCCCAGGTTTGAATCCTTTGGGGATTTTCACGAAGGTTTTGCAATCCAACGTACCACACACTGGATATCCAAATCAACATTTGTTTACTTCAGAATGGATACCATAATACATAAAAGAATCTAACCTAAAACAAAATTCACACTAGGCTGAATACTCCATCTAAATCCACACCGCTTGCTTGACAAAACCCCCGAGCTACTAGTCGGGAGCGGAAACGTCTAACGCTTCCATCGGTATTCTTCTACCTTGTATATCCATTTACATCCCCACTTCCATATCAATAGTTACATTAACCTCTATGTACCCCTCTTTTCTTAAAGGACGCAACGTCGTCTCCCATGGACCGTTCCACTTGTGAGGACAGGCAATGGCTTCTGCATAGATAATTGGCCCAACAATACACACGTATGCCGCAGCATCACTGAAATCAACAGGACTATCCTGCCCACTAGTGGATACAGTTCCGAAAACAGGTGTTCGTCTACCCCTAAAACCGAACAGTGGTTCAAACTGACATCCCCGTTCTACACAATATTATTTGACATCATTAACACTGCAGAACATAATTCCATCTGGGGTGTGATAGTACACATCCAACCTACCTACCCTTTGCCCCGTCTGACGAACTACTACTTCCCTACACCAATACTGATAATCTAAAGGAGCCAATTTGGGGGAGGAGCCTACACTATTACTACGAATGAATGGTCGAGGAGGAACTTCTTCAATGGTTAGTGGGCCCTCAGTCTTATCTTCTGCTTCTACCCTAGAATTACCATCCGATTCTGACACTGTACCCGAACTAAGTCCCTTCCCACAGTTAAAATGTAGTTGCACTTAGACTGGGTTTGGGCACACTCTGAGGCCTATACTGCAAGGACCTCCTCCCTTCCCCATAACTTAACCTCACCAACCGTTACATGTTTAGTTTCAACGACCAAGTAAGTATGGGAATTCCACTCTATATCCTACTGTCTACCGCATAGCCAATGAATACCCCCTCCCAGCTTTAACGTCAAGGGTATCCCTTCCCGGCTTATGGAAGTGTACATAACACATTGCACCAGGTCTTCGTAATGTCTGACTGATACACCTCGATCAAACAATAATGTACAAGGGACCCTAAGCCTAAGCATGAGTGAGGGTACCTATGCTTCAGGTAGGTGAACGTACACACAAATTCTGCCCAAGATTGCGTGGCAGAGAGGTCCCGTGAAGTATTGCACGTACCCCTTCTAACAACGTGCGGTTAAATCGCCTAGCGATTCCAGCCATAGCTGGTGAGTAGGCATTGGTTCGCTGATATCCGATACCCAACCTACATATATAATCACAAAATTCCATACCTCGGTCCGTGCGAACATTTACAAAGTTGAAGCTAAAATGTCTTTCACTCCTGGCCCGAATGTCAACAAACGTTTGAAACATCGCTTTCCTTAGCGATGGGAAACACCCATGCATAACGAGAATAATCATCAAGTAAAGTAAGCACATATCTACAATTACCCAAGGATACCGTACGACTTGGGCCCCAAACATCCATGTGAAGGAGCTCGAGGGGCTTCTTACTCTGCAAAGCACCAATACCCTGAAAACTGGCCCTAGTCGATTTGGTTACCTTGCAGACCTCACACTGAGGAGAGTTAGGCTTCACTCACTAGTATCCATGTACCACCTTGGAGTTATGTAAATGTATCAGGCCCAATTTACGCTGATGACCGAGCCTCGAGTGCCAGGTTTCCACAGAAACCGACTTAATTGGATATAACTTCAACATGTACTTTAAAGTCCCCCTTCTGATTCCTACTTAAGCCAAGGGAACTCGTACTCGAACCAGATGAACAAGCTACAGCTCCATTCACATGTTTTGGTTTGACCTTAAGAGGCAACAATGCATACACAATACAACTTGTTTGCGATTCGCAAAAAAAAATTGGGCATAGTGGCCCCGTGCGACCGCGTATAGCGGCCAGACCCCAAAGGGCATCAGATTCACCCCCCCACTCAGCCTAAGGACCCAAGGAAGAGAAGACAGTCGAAGGCAAAAGGAGGGGGGAGAACCCTACTTCAAACCCATAGTACTAACCGTCCAAGTTGCCAGACTCCAGTGAGACCATGTCTTGATGCACACCGCAGGAGCCAACGCCGCTGCCATTCCAGGACCAAAGAAATGTAGAGGCAATAACGATTAATGTAAACATACCCTAACATACCATAAACACATAGGCCTATGGGCAAACGCCCATGGAGACACTTACCATACCGTTGGCGACACAATGCTCACCGGCGACATGTGACACCCTTAAAGCGACAGCTGGCAACAGAACGGCAACAATGTGTCCCGCTGCGTCAGTGACATAATAGCTACTTACCCTGGTGACAACTGGCTACAGAACGGCGGCGATGTGTCCCGCTGCGTCAGCGTCATACAGCTATTTGGCTTACCGGAAGAATAGTGACTCCTCTCCGATTAGCTTCTCGTTGGGCTAGAATGATGCAAAATGATCAGCTGAACATTTTCCCATAACATTTTCGGGTGTTCCAGCTATTTTCCCCGGGGACAACTGGCTACAAAACGGCGACAATGTGTCCCGCTGCGTCAGCGTCAGAACAGCTACTTACCCTGGTGACAACTGACTACAGAACGGCGACGATTGTGTCCCGCTGCGCCAGCGTCATACAGCTACTTTTTCTGGTGACAACTGGCTACAGGACGGCGACAATTTGTCTCGCTGCATCAGCGTCTAGTAGCTACTGAGTGTCGCCGAGGGTGCTACACGTGTTGCCAGTGGCGACAGCGTGGGTCCGGTTAAAAACCGCCCCTCGGCTCAACCAGCGTTGCAATTATGTCCAAACGCGGCACTTGCAACTTTTTTTTTTTTTGCTGGGATAGTCGGACCACGGACAGTGCCCGTGGCCGGCTTTTTACCACTCAGTGTAAGAACCGCACCGCTAATTTCCCCACCGGGAGCGGTCGTCCTATTCATCCTCTCCACACTACTGGTTTTCAACTTACCGCCACTGTCGGCCACTCACCTAACGCCCGCCATCGGATCGGCACGGACCTGCCTTGCGGGACGGTGACAACTCCACTGGCTTACTCTACAAATCACCATCTGCCTGAAAAAAAATGATATTTCAACACGAACAATATCCCGGGGAAGAACGGGAGGCAACGACGCCTCCGTAACCACGAATCACAAAGGCTTCATTCTCGGCCGCCATCTTGCCCTCGACAACGACCGGCCGACCAAAACACACCGCCGGCATGGCCGTATCCGTTAAGCCTACCGTCTACCGACCGTTGCCGTGCTTCAATCCTGTTCCCACCGTGCTGCTTTCCAATAAGCCGCTCGTCGGATCCACTTCTTGACATCGAAGTCCGTTGTTGTAGTCCATAATACGAGTTGGTTAATTCGCGAAGCACGCAGTAAAAACTCGCACAACCATCCACGATGGGAGTGCTCGAAAAGTGATGCGGTTGGACTGGTGGGGGCGCTGACGTCGGTAAGGACGTGCAGCGCCGCCTGGCGGCAGTGGAGAAAAGCTTAGGGAGAACGTAAAAAATGGTGTTTTTAGTTCATAAGCGAGCAGTAAATAGCGTAAAAAGGTGGTTTTAGCAATATTACTGAAGGTAAGTATTTGCAGGAAGTAAGAAACAAAGCTTCAGGTAGTTGAGAAACAATGCAAACGCCCACATGTACAGGCTGCGGTATTAAGCACAACTTTAATTTATGTAGCCTAATGGAAATTATTATTAATTACTTATAATAAGTTAGTATGCTTGTTCAATTATTAGAGTCGATTTAGACTCTTATGCGAACGATTTGTCTGTCTGGGCGGGTGGGTGTCTGTCTGCTTGTGTGTTCGCGCTATAGCCGCATTATCGGATTTCTGTCAAATTTTGCACACAGATTCTTTGGCACATTTCTAGGTCTAAGTTTGAAAATGGGTTGAATCCGCTGGGGAAATCCTCCACTAGAAATAATCAAAGATTTTTGTTCGCAGCAAACGTATGATGTTAGCACCAACCGACCAATGATTGGCAACTTGCTGAAATTATTCTACGGATCACTGACGTAAGCACGCGGGCCCCACTGATGTGTACGTTCCTACATATCACTTGTGCCTAAACGGTTTGGAGGACTAAACGGTTTGGTGGACTAAACGGTTTGGTAGACTAAATGGTTTGGAGGCCTCCCGTGTCATAAAACGGCCAAACGGTGCTGAATATTTTTATGTTGATTCCGTTCACTATTGGTCTAATTAAACTTACAGTTTAAAAATGAAACCGATAGAAGAATCATATTGGGCTTGTCTTTAAATGAGAGGTGTGCGCCGCCATGCCATGCCATCGCATTGTTTCAAAAACTACAAACGCAAGAGGCCACTAGTTTTTCAGTTGCATACGCGTCGTGGAACCGCGGCCAAGAAATCATTTGGGTTTTGGGATTGGTAATTATTCACTGGTGTTAAGACAATTAGCAGCCATATCGATTGCCGTATTCGCAAGAGAAAACAAATCGACTCTCGCTATAATTGGTTTAAACAGGTTTAATTCCATTTTATCTTTTCTTAAAGCCAATATAGGCCTATTGGGAGACCAAAGTAACCAAAATAAATTTTATCTTTCATTTCACTTTATTATTAAAAAAATTGCAACAAAGAATTACTGGTCAATTTAATTTTTGACTTCGCTTTATTAAAAATCGTAAAGATTATAATTAAAAAATTTGGAAGAAAGAATTACTGGTAAATTTTATAGCTTTTTTACGTTGGTTTCGTCCTTTTTTTTTTTGCTTTCGTCCACTTTTATTTTGCTTTCGTTCATTGTTATACACTGAGCAATACAAAGCTGGACGAAAGAAAAATGAAAATGACTCAAACCAAAAAAAAAAAGAACGAAACCAAAGTAAAAAAGCTGAATATTAAACTTTAAAGAAAAACTTGAAAATCTACGACCCGGTTCATTACTCGCACTCGACTAGGTGGGTATTCATAATTACTCGGACTCGGTCTTTTGCGCCCCGGGCGATCCCTAAGACAAAGTTATATTGGCATAGCCCGAACGACCTTACACTTTTCTCTCCTGACCCTACCCTTTACCCCCTTTCAGGCCTATTATGATGGTATCCGCGTAATGGATTGTATCCAGGGCCCGATAATCATTACGCTTCAACCTGCGCATCTGAAATGGCATCCCACTCCTCGCTGTCTTGTATTCCAGATAACTAACCCTGCCTCCGAGTCCTGGAAAATTTATATCCAGGGGGACCAGCCTCACTGGCTCTATTAACAGCACACTCTGCCAACAGCATCACCACTTTCAATGTCTCCGTCGCAACCGGATGCTGCGACGTAAGTATGGCTCGACCGAAGCCAGATACCAGATAGTCACGTAACGCAGCGTAGGTGGCCGCGTTTCACATAGGCCCAGCACAAATACCTTCGCTAAAGAGTGCTGAACTATTGTAGCACCGTTCCAGCCATCGTGAAATTTTGACATTGCTAAGTAACCCACAATACTCATATATATAGTAGACCCTACTCAAGTCCTCTAAGAAATTGAGGCACATCAGCACCGAAGCTGCAATCAGTTTCCCACCATGAGCTCTACACCAGTGCTCCCACCGAGTCCACTTGTAACTATTCAGGGAGTGGACAATTTGAGTTTAGGACAAGCTCAAGTCCAATTCGCTCCTTACTGCACAGCTAGGGGTTCTGTACGTAGAGCACCACATAATAGGCACTGGTCCAGGTTGCAGCCTGTACCAGCCCCAGGTCCCTTGCGAGTTGCACCTCAACACTAACTGAGGATCCCTTGCTCCAGCTCATCTTTTATACGTGCTGGGGCACAGGGTTCCCGTAAAGGATTTACGTCATAGCTAGCTGCCGTGTGCAGCGATCCAGTTTTAACTGGTTGGGCAATTGGATGCGATAGCTGCCTTGCTTCTGGCGCTGTGCGAATTCCTGTGTTAGGTGGCAATTAGACGGGCGCGCTGCAGCTCATGTAACAACAAGACACACCGCAAAGTGTTGGTTTCATGTTGCATCTTCCCGTTCATGTAACAGCCGTTACATACATACATACAGAACCCTTTCGACTTGCAGTGGCAATTTCCGAAAGTAACTAAGTCTCTGTTCACTTCCGACAAGCAATCGCCCGCATTGGGGCTAACTGGCTCCTTTACAACAGAGTTTGCACACAAAGAATCATGTCTCAAACACTGGTCCAGCTGACCGATGTAAACTCGGCGGTGCCACCCTGTGTACCGGCGGGCCATTCCAACAGACGCAGCAGCTTTGCACCAACACAAGAAAATAAATTCGACAAACCAAAAATGCCAACGTCTCCACCAGCGCAAGGTCCATAGCCGTGAGTAGGTACCGATTGTGCCATAACTTGCGACTATGCAAAACGGTACGACTGGGAATGAGACACGTCAGATTCAACAGTGGGGCCAACAGCGACTGGATCCAGTCCCCTGAACGCGCTCCCATTCCCACAGCATTCAAGTCCATGAGAGGGTTAGAGAGCAGTGGACCTCTACTCGACAAGTATTGACTGTCCAGGTCACCCCTTGGAGATTAAACGGGCATACTGGACCAGCGTTTGTTAAGCTTCACAGAAGTGTCGTCTAACATCTTGTTGATGCACCGTTTATCCACCCTCTCGCGGCGTGAGCTGGAGGGGGGGGGGGGGGTTATATATGGGGTGTGGGGCAAGTGTACAGAATTTTTTTTCCAAGTCACCTTCCAACAAATCCTCCCGCACACACTCGCACACCGGTGGGAAAGCCAACACCGCCTGGCCTGTCGAATGTCCAGTCGCACCCACAGTCTTTTGTTCTCGGCCACACTGGAGAAACTGTTTTTGGAACGCACCTGGTGGCCCAAAACAGGTCTCGAACGTGGAAAGCGCATGTGAGTGAATTTTGAGCTACTAAGTGGACTTCATAAACTCAAACAGTTTGTTAACGCATTCAGACACAACCACCACCATAGACTGGTCCTCCTATGTTTTGAATGACTCCTCCCGAAACGATCGCGGCGTCACAGATCACTCCCGCGATGACGTTGAACCACAATCGGAGAAAATGTTCCCGGGCAAGACAGAGGCCGAGATAAACGAGGGCGCAGAATCTTCGATTGACATTCTTTGTTTAGTGCCAAGTTTAGCACATTTAGACGATCTCACCCATGTTGCCTTGAGTCCTTCCACCACCTTTTCGGGTAACATCATAGACAGCGTTCAGCACAAACATACTCCTGAAAGTACAAACTTGGCGTCTACGACAAAATGGGTGAGAATCCTTAGAAATCGGACGACGGCCACACTTAAAATCATCTTTTCCCGGACAAGAAAGTAATGAAACACCAGCCCTTCAGGTTAGGCTTTTCTTCGCGTAAACAATGGACGAAAGTACACGCAAACTCTGAGAACAAGTGGAAAATGGGACGCCCCAGGGAGCGACTCAGTAGCAGAATCTACGCAACGGTACGTCACAGGCAGTTGAAGGCCGCAGTGGACAAATTATAAATAATAATAATAAAACTTTATTGCTAGCAATAGTAAAAGGCGAGGGGAAGGGCCAGTTCTGACTACCCCCACCCAATAAAATGGTAGAACTCATTACAAATGCAACACATCGTCAAATTGATAAGTATAAATAAAATAAAATTACTAAAAGTCAAAAATTAATTCAAATTAAGTTTACTATTTTAAAACACTCACGCACAGAAAATACAAACAGCACAAAAAATACTACCTAAAAAAGGCGAGACAAATACTTTTGCAAATCATGTTGCCGGAGTCACACTTTAAAGGATTTAAGAGATGGAAGTGTCACCAACTCACTTGGTAGGTCATTCCATATCTTTATATGAAATGTTTACGATATTCGGTATGAAAGGCATTGACTGCAAGTTTTAACGGGTGGCCATGTGTACGGCTATCAATTCGCAATTCAAAAAATCTTGTAAAATCGAAATAAACGAAATAAACCAACCCATGTAGCAATGAAAACGTCAAGTACAGGTCCGCTTTTAATCGACACAACTCGAGTGAATCTAGGTTAAAGGATACCAGCCTTTCAGAGTAGGAGCTCTTACGTTGGCCACGCAGAAACTTTGTAAATCTACGCTGAACAGACTCAATACGATCAATGAGACCATTATTAAGAATGGGCCTTACAAACATTTTAAAAGCCCAAACTAAAGTATTAGCAACTCCAGAGGACCTTTCTTAGTAAAGCTATACGTAGCTTTGCGGATTTGATAATGTTTTGACAGTGTGTTGTAGACTTGAGATCTGAAGAGAACCAAATGCCAAGATCCTTCACTACTCTGCAATGGGATAAGACATAATTTGGTGATAAGGCAAAATCACACACTAAATTCTGTCTTCCAAGATGAAACGTGGTGTATTTCGTTGGAGTATCGGCAATTGCCAATCAGACGACCAAGTGGACAGTTCAGAAGTGCTACTGACCAAACCTCTGTAGGAAGCATTATCAACAACAGGTGCATATGCTACCACATCATCTGTAATTTTTTCAGCAATGTATCAACTGCTGTAGTTTTTAAATCGTTTAAAAACAAGATGAAAAGAAGTAGTCCCAGGACACCACCCTGTGGAACACCACTAGTAACATGTTTAGTACTAGAACATGCAAGCGAAATTTTGACCAATTTCTGCCGTTTTGTTTAATTTTTGGCCAATTTTGACATTCAAATACACGAGACCTTTCCATTGGTGGAGTAGCCAGATCAATAGGATAAAGCACTGGAAAGTTATTCAGTAAAAACCAATAAACACGTGGTTAACCATATAGTTTAGCTGCAGACAATTTTTTTCTGGCAATTGGTGTCGCACACAGTTGCAGAAAGTTCTGCTTCTGGAGCGAGAGCCATTGCAAGAGCCTTAAGGTTATTAAAGATTGGGGTTTTGGACGATTAAGCATTTCCTGAACGTAAAGTCAAAAATACACGTAAATATTTTAGGATAGCCGTAAAAACATATTACCATAAAAGCAAATGAAAAAAAAAATGGTAATGCTGTAATATCATTAAATACGGCATTCACTTACCATTAAGATGGACTTGTAGGAGGGTATTGTTAATCTTCTCATTCTCACAGAGTTCGTCAAGTACACCCTGCAAAAGCTAAAAAAAAAATCAAAATGAATGCTTACACAGTTGCAATAAGTAAAAAGATCATTTTATAAATTCGGAAAATTTATTGAATCTGATCATATGACTCTATTCAAAACAAAGTTGTCTTTGTGCTGATCTGTTGACAGTGGCACCTCTTATCTTGACTAAAAAATGCAGCAACAAGTGTTCGAGGTATTTCATTTGACATCGTAAAATTCGAAACACACTACCACAAAACAGGAACAAAAATGTTATAAAATAATGATCACTTAATAAACTTAGCAGGGTTTGTACATTTTTGTACATTTGAACCAAATTCCATGCCTTTCCAGGTACCAAAAAACTACTGCCAGGCCATTTTTCATACTCAGTAGCTAACTTCAATTGTGGTGCTAAACTGATTCTTTTTTTGTTTTGGTGGCATTAAATTTAGCATATTATTAGAACAAACATTGGAAGATACGAAAGGGGACAATTGGCTTTAAACCTTGGTAACATACAGGTTTAACAAAAAAAAATTTTCTGATTAAAAAAATTTGAATTGCACAAATTCTAAAACTTGAAAATTACGGTAAGAATAACTATTATGCTTTTCCAGCATTATATCGAAAATTCGTCAGAATTCCATACTTTTCAAGGCCTGGAAAGTACCTTAGGAAATTCTTTCCAATGCCCAGTACGAATCCTAATTAGTGAACATTGTTTTTGTTCTGTTTATGGTAGTGTGTCCTGAATTGTTAAGACGTTGAATGAAAATCACAGTAAACACTGATTGCCGTTTTTGTCAGACCTACTAGGTCTAAAATTGCATTAAAAATAAATCACACTAATTATACCTGGCAAAAAAAGAAATATCCAAATATTTACCCATGTCTTTCCAGCACCTCTTGGTCCAACCAGGATAACTGAATTTCTTTCTCCACATAATGCAGTACGAGTCAGTAAATCTAATAGAAATCTGGAAATAAACACAACCAAAACTGCATATTAAAGACTGTCACTTACGCAAAACCAAAATTCATCGAAGTTCCACAATTCAAACTTGCAAATTTTCGACTATCTACTGATAGCCTTCTTCAGGCAAGAGTCATGAGACTTGCACAACAACAACAACAACCACCGCCAACGAACTTCACCAAGTCCACTACATTCAAATTTCCCTCTCTTATCCCAGTGAGCCTTGGAACTCAGTCAGCTCCCAAGCGCACTGTCCGAGTTGGCTCCCTCATCAATACTGGAGCTGTTGTTGAATGAAGGTAAGAATTTTCCCTAGTTTTTCGTCAGTTTTTGATCCAGTTCTGCTGTCACTAATCTTCCAATCTGCTGATATGCTGATTTTTGCACGTTCATAAGTGGGATTTTCCTATCCTGGCAGTGTTGAACTTCGGCCAAAGTAATTCTGCCGAATTAACGATATTTTTGAACAAAACTGCATTTTCCAAAATTCAACAATCAAAAGGATCACCAGCTGTTTGAGTATGAATAACACAAACAATCGTGCATGGTCGTGCAATAGTAGTTATCCAAACACAAAAACAGTTAATTAAGCCGTATCTCCTTAAGTAGCACCTCTATAACTGCTTATGGAGGTACTGAGGATTTGTAACCGATTTGGGAGGGGGGGGGGGGGGAATGTTACAAATCTGACAATTCTTCATTCCTTGGATGACAGAGAAAATTAGGTCTTCAAGGCAGACTGCTCTTGACATTTTGCAGTGAAGCGGAAAAAATAACAGTAAACGTAAGCAACAACTCAATAGTAAATATCGATTGAGATTTGACATTCTAGTGAATTTTTTTTGACGTTTAACCTATTTAGTCTGCAGCTAGATCCTCAGTAAGAAATTATTAATTATTTTCAAGCTTTTTGTTAACAGTTTGTCACGAAATGGATTTTTGTTTATACACTACTGTGGTACATTACAACGGTGATGGCATTATTACAGGGTGGTCCACAAAAAACTGACGACCAAGTACAAAACTAGTCC
>JAHWFP010012708.1:8035-36806 GCA_023313725.1 Lithobius niger
CTTGTCCGTGTTCCTTCTAGGTTTTGACTTTTAGATCCTTACTCTAAGCATTTAACGTTCCGTTTTTGTTTATTAATTCGTGTTACTTTTAGAATTGTAGGTAAACTATAAAACAGTACAGTTGACGGTCAAAGCTGAGAGTTTATCACAAGAGACCCCAGGATGACCCTTACTAACCTGGATATTGCCAATGGTAACAATAGAAACAAATCCTTTAATCTTCAGTCTATGTCTTGCAGCTGGCGTTTGCTAATTGGCATTGTTGCATAATAACAATGTTTAAAACAATGTAAAACAATCAATCTGGTGGTTTAGAGCTCCGTAACCCCTGAACCACTTCACCAATTAGAAAAGGCCTTATGAAAAGGGCACATCTACAGAGCAGTACCTGTAAAATGAGCTAAGAACCAGCTTTATAGGACAAATGGTTTGATCTGTAGAGAGGACAGACGAAAGTATCCCCAGAACAACAACAACAACAACAAGCAGAACAAGAAGTTGTCTATTTGGCCCCTCTCTGGATCTCGGGTTTTGCTGGACCGAATTTCACAATTTTTGGACTGCAGACAGGCCTTGACTAGTCAAGGCTAGATTCCAAATTTGGTTTAAAGATGTTTACTTTTGACGGAGTTATAAGCTCTCAAAGTTGAGAATTTAACACAGAGGTCCTAAGTCGACCCTTACTAACACTGGCTATCGCCAGTGTTAATAACACTGACGCTAAAACTAAAAGTCAACAATACATGCATCCAACAATTATCCTTCAACCACGCATGTCACATATGCCAACTGACGATCCGTGATAAGGAATTCAAACTGGTTTGACAATCTTACTGGTCAATGTCTTTTTAAGAAAGAAGGATATGAAGGAAAGAGCACACCAACGCATTAGTTATTTCTCCCCACACATACTGCCTAAGTGTAGTTTATCCTTACTTTTATGTAGCCTAGTTTATTCCTTTGTCTGTGATTTCTTGAGAAACTTAAAAAAAATATTCATTGAATTTTATAGCTTAAAACAAATAAGCCCCCGTCGAAGTGTCCGGGAGCTTGAAGCGATTGCGGGGAATATTAATGCGTGTTGCGACAGTAACAGTAACACAGACTGCGACGGGTGTTTGTTTATTTATTTTTTTTTCTGCCGTGTAGTTTCTCTATTTTGCCATTTTTAAAATAAGTTTTTGTACTTTTTTTGTTACACTTATTTTTTTTTTAATTGTTTGTTTATCCCGTTTGGCAATTCTTTATCTGTGGGTACTTGCATTTTTTGCTGTATCCATACTGCAATAACATAAAAACGTAACACAGCACCCTTACCAAAAAATGCCTACTTTATATAGCAACAAAACTATTGCAAGATTTCAGTCCGTAGACCAAATATGTAGGTCCCCTGAGCGCAAAACAATAAAATAAATAAACAAAAAAAAAACACCTAGAATTCCGTCAGTAGTGAAATGATTGCTCTTCGTTGAGATGACGTTATTCGCCGCATGCATGCATGATCCAACAGGTAGAAATATATAGCAGATTGCAACATTAAGCTCCATCTGGTGTATATCCTGCGAAGCTGAGAAAATATTTAGGAACCAAGCATTATCAAAGCACTCACCAGCTGGTGGCGGCATCTATAACAGGGTGGTTCAATCACAAGAATGGTGTCGAAAACCATGGCCTACTTTCTGCACTTCCAGTTGAAAACAATCCAATGCCCTTGGTCGTAGCTATTCAGTAAACAGCTGTAACATAACAGTGAACGAATTGAAATAATACAGAAGTTATTAGGCGACAATACGGATTTTATGTGCTTCTTTGCCTTTGTGTGTGTTTTTCTGTTTGGGACACGATAATATTAGCAGTTTTGTTCCGATTTCATTGAAATTTCATGACAACGGAGCTTTTGTACAGGATAGAAAACGAGTTCGAAAATAATTATGTCTAACTCAAATAGTTTAGAGGAGGGGCAGAAATTCACGGTAGAGCACTGGGCAGACATCGCAGAAAGTGGAGCAGCCACCCACTACCCTGTGGAAGCACTGGGCAGAAATTTTGTATGTTTCTGCCCTGTGAATAAAGAAATGAATCTAATGTATTACATTATTTCTTGCTAGAGGGACTAAGTGTAATGTTCAGAACTCTATTATATGCCTTCCTTTAAGGTGATAATGATGTCATAGTGAAAACACGGATATTTATTTGTCGGAGGACTTGCTTTTAAAGCAATTTTTCATTTGTGCAAAGGTTGTTTCGCAAGCTTAAATTCCGTTGAATTCAAAATATTCAAGTCAATTTGCACCACCACCTACTTAAGATGGCGATGAATCATAGCCATGTGACAGCCATATATAGAAGAAACCATGGGTTAGCAGGAAGCTCAAATAGAACTCGCAGGTGGAGTTGAATGTTTTATTCACGGTATCATTCTGTTACATTTCATGGCGTGATGCCACGTCTTATGTATGAATTTTACGCCTTACCGCAATATCACTACAGTCAGGTGAGGTGAGAATGACAACCGTCTGTGATTTGGTGATTTGGGATGCAATGCCCAGATCATAGTCCGATGTGGTATACCCTTATGTAGAGGGCGCCTTGGTCGCCTCTCTCTTCTGTATGTAACTGCCTCAGTTACCATGTGACTTAGGTCACATGATAATGCATAAAAGCCCTGAACACCTTTGCTTCAGACCACTTGTAAAACCTTAACTCACAGTATGGACCTCTAGTCATTTGTGCTGGGCTGCTATAGTTTAACTCAAGTAATGTAGTAGTCAGAATACATTAGTATGGCGACAGGATGGGTTAGGGATTTAATTAATTTTAAGGTCCTAAAATTAATAATGTATAGGCAAAAAGTTTCCACCACACCTTTTCCTGGGAGTGGTGAGGGAGTGTGTCAGCTGCAGGATAAGGTTGAGTGACAGCCAGTATCGTGCACAATTAAAACCACACTACGATTCGGGAGGACAACCTCCCGTCTTCAGGTAAAAATAAACACTAACACAGGGTGGTTTAGGTAGACGGCTTTTTCTTGAACTTGTTGAATTTGTTAAGATGTAGGTTGTTGATGACAGGAAAATATTTTTTTAGAAATTTGCTTTCTCGGATTAAATGATTGTAAACAGGAGATACATGAGTAAGGATTATAAGTGATTCAAGGTTTATTCTTGCACTGGTGTTTTTTTTTTCCGTGAAAAGTATTTCGGTCCTATACATGGTTGGTGCATGCCCTGTTGAGAGCATTTTGGGGAGATTCCTGTTTTAAAACAGTGTTGAACAAGTGAACTGGATTCAGTATGCAATTTAAAATTGGATTTGTGGGAATTGAGACGTTCCTTTAGCCTTTGCAGGTTCTGGCCTATATAACTGACCCCCACATGTGCTTTCACCACATGCTGCAATGCTAATTTGGTGGTAACCGGCCTTTAATGAGGGGATACGTATCGCACGATTACTGCTGTTGTTTTATTGGTTGACTTATTGACTCGTGCTGATGTTTCATTGGTTAATTCTGTCAGAACGGTTTAATTAGTTAACCATTCAGTTTGCAGGAGGGGAGGTACTTCTGGATTGCTCACCAAGTCTGTATGTTAACATTCTTGGTTTGTGTTTCTAGCACCGCCTACAAATCTCTCTCAGTGCATGGTTGGACCAGCCGATGTTTTCCGGAACAGGAGTTTCGGTTTCTGGTTTGTCATCAAGGCCGGCCGGGAAGTAAGCAGTTTTACCGTGATGAGTGAGAGCATAATACCAATAGGCGTACCGCGGCGAAATGTGCGAAATGAAAGATAATATAGTGATGCATTGTTCGGCGATTTATATTGTTCGACGTGATGTCCGCTCGTTTCCGGGTGTTGCAGACAAAGGGCCTTAGGGCTTCGTCGGGCAGATGACCGGGAGCGGTTAACGCTCGCTAAAACCCTTTGACCGCCCGTATCGAAACGGCAAACTTTCTGTTCGACTTGAGAGCATTGGAATAAATCAAACTTTCAGGTTTTTCCCATGGGAGGGCAAAACATCACATTGTGCATTTGAAAAAAATCATCGTTTTCGACCAAAGTTTACGATCACTGTTGCGTTCATTGTTTACCATGCTGGAAATTTGAGTTCTTATATGTGGCTAAATTAAAATTTGTTTCTCTGTTTTAATTTTCCAGTATTAAGGTCCTGGAACTTTGCACCGAGTTCCGTCATCCAAGAAATTGAATTACCTCAACTGGCATTGCTATCCTATAAGAGGATGAGTAGAGTTGAATATGAAAAAATGTTGAAGATCATGAATTTCGAAAATCAAGTATAGAAATTAGGGACTTTGGAGGGGGAAATAAAGGTTACCAAATAAATTATTTCAACTTAGGATTTTTTGAATTTAAAACTACGTTGTTAACCGACTAGAAAATCTAGTTAAAACATTTTTATGTACAAACATTTTTTTTTTTTTTAGGAAGGGTTAGTGTGGTTTATGTAGAGGGCGCCTTGGTCGCCTCTCTTCTGTATCTACTATCTTGTATATCCATCTCAGTGATCATGTGACTTGTATCACATGATAATCTTAATAAAAGTCCTGAACACCTTGGCTTCAGGTCCACTTGTAAGACCTTAAATCCAAGTATGGACTCTTAGTTATTTGTGCTAGATTGCTAGCCTTAGCATAGTTTAACTTTAGTAATGTAGTAGCCAAATACATTACACGCTTCAGCATTGATCGTTGCAATGTCAGAATAACACGTGGTCCGGAAACAAACGAGTCCGTACCGTAATCAAAATCGAGCGATTCAGGCTGTTGCGCTTTTAAACAAAGAGCTGACAAGTACATGTCGTTAACGAAAAGAAGAATTGAAGAGAGACAAATTAAAGAACGAGCCCGGTAAACAAGTGCTTATCGAGGAAGTCCGTTGGCAATACACCTCCATCGATCACCAATGTCACCAGCTAAAATGTCTAAAACTGAAAGTAACTCATGTCAGCGAAGTTTTAAATCCTATGTTACTGTCTTACATTACAATTTTTATCACGTCGGCGTATTTGTGACTGAATAATGTGCGCTCCATTGAAGAACACGCCCATTATTCTCTGTGATCGGCACAAACCTATCAGCGAAGACCAAATGCCATGAGTGATTTAAGTTTGCTTTATGACTATTACTAGTTTCGGTCTGACTTGCTTAAATTTAATACTGTGCTGTGACAAATGTAACCAAAAGCTTAATTATTATTTGCTATTTCTATTAAGAAGTATAAGCGTGAATAAACTGTCCAACTGCATGAGTTATGAGCAATTATGAGTAATTTGTGATTAGCAGAAAAATGCGAAAACGGAACTTTTACGTACAGCGTTTGAACCTCGCGTCGCACGAACGCTCCAGGGCATGGTTCCTATGGAAGTAGTCCTACTTAAATGTAGCCATACATGTAAGTGCGAGTGTGTGAATCTGTGCTTAAGGTGATACCACACAGAAAGTCGTTCTTCTCTGTCTGCTGCAAAGCATCGCTTCAAACGGAGAACCCTGTTACACCAGCCCACCCACCCTCTTTTGTCGGTCCACTTACATACATACTTTATTCCAACCCTTCTCCCTTTCCCAGGTAAAAGGCTTGTAATCGCCCGAATGGGATACTATGTATGCATTGATTGGGGTATTTCTTGCCGCGATGTACTTTGTGCGAGTGTTTTTTTTTTTGTTTTGCATTAGGTAAGTACACTCATACCACGGCTGTGACGTCACGCTAACTCAACGCCATGCTAAATTTCCGTAAGTTAAATCCCGTTAACCGTGAGCGGAAGTGTGCGTCATTGCAAAAAGTGTGGGTTATCAAGTTACCCACACTTTTGCCGATAATCCACACTTTTGACACTTCTGGATCACGCTACCAGGAACACATGCACCAACAACCAAGTATAGCGTCCAAAAATGTAATGCCATAAAACGTACAAAAGGAATTACTTAACTCTCCAGGATGTCTCGAATGAAACCTTATACCTGCTAACTTTCACATGTCGACCCATTACTAAGTTTATTAACTCCGTCTAACTCCTCTCTCCAACTCCACAAACTAAAATGGAATGATCTTCATTCATACCGATACACCTATTAGTCTACTACCGTAATTTTGAAACAACTCTCAAACTACAAAACGCCCAAAGTGAATTACTTACCTATCTCAAATGTCCAGCGATGACATTTTATCCCTGCTGCCTCACATATCGAATTATTTCACCTAAACAGCATCGATAAACACGAGCGAGCATCCAACGTGAAACTTTGACACCTACGCGGTTTTATAAGTCCCTCCCTTCTCCCTCAACAAAGTTGAGCCAAAGGACTCATCTGTCTGTCACACACTTCCACCTACACAAACTAATGTGGGATGACCTTCATTCATATCGAGATACTGATTGAGCACAGTTTTCTTGAAGCAATTTTCACATAACATAAACACAAACACGTTTTAATTAAACACGAGTTAGCTTGGTATAAATTATTTATTGGCGAGAATCTCACGGTTATCGATTTTTAACCCACGGCTGCAAGGATCTACCCGGCGAGACTATGCAAATATGTCGACATATGACATATTTGCATAGTCTCGCCGGGCATATCATCGCGGCCGTGGGTTAAAAATTGATTACCGTGATATTCTGACCAATAGCTATTACTTATTTTCAGAATTAGACGTCTTAAAATAAGGTCTCTGTTGGTCGCCTGTTCAGATGCCGTCTTCGACTATTTCTGTGTCTTTCTTTTCTTCATTTATTCTTCATCTCGTCGTTTTTTCTTTTCCTTTTTCAAGTTTTCAAGTTGTTTTTTTTTCTGATTGTCTTGTGTTCCACTTGTCTTTCTGTGGTAGTGCCAAGAAAGACGATAGCGATGCTCTGCTAGTTTAGTGGCTGAAGGACAGCTCGACGCGTACATCAGTTCATATTTTGAAGACGGAAACAGAGGCGCAACGCAAGTTTACATTATGACATCTGCATAATGTACGTGAGGTTGCGCGGTGACATAACAATGCGGTGTGGCGATGCCAGCAAAATAGACATACCAATATTATTATTTTGCTGACACTACCACACCACATTTAGCAGCAGCATAAGCACTAAAACAAGTTAATGTCTGGTACGTGACCATTATTCAACGTTAAATTAAATAAGCTTTCACTTAGGGCGCTACCATAACTGTGATCTGGTAGAGGTGATAATTAAAGCAGACAGGCGATTGTAAATGGACAAGAGAGTGTGGCCGGGGTTCCCTTTCTACACTTGCTGTTTTGCTGGAGAGGTTGGCAAACAACGGACGTGCTAATGGCCGGTGTGTTGCTGCGTTTCATTTACTCTCGGCAGGTAAACCTTTTTATTGGAAAAGTTTGATTTATTTATAGTGTCCGCGGCCTATCTTGAGTTCTCCGCAGAATGAACACAGGTAATCGATTGTACGTTTTCAGTAGCAGAGTGCCTTGTTGATATCCAAGATGGTTACAAAAACAATGGCGGCCATCGATTAAAATCACCCCATCCAGGAAGACGTAGCCGCTCGCAAAATACTTGCAGGACTCAAGATACACCGCGCACATAATAGTTATTTATTTAGTTCCAGGAGTGTGGCTTGCCAATGTTAGGCGCGTTTACGCAGCGACTCGCCTTTGCATTCTCGCAGCTAGAACTCAATCGCGATGGCAAAGGTGACATTGCCATGGTAACAACGATAAATGGATTAGCTAAATCCGACGTAGTTTGAGTAAATGCTTGCAGTCTTATAACCCGGGCCAATAATATAAAGAATTCCTCATGACGAAACAATATTCCCAATCACTTCTGAACTCAACGTTATTTGCTGTTTTCGTTGCGAGGCGGCAGACATAAAACCGCCGCCATGTTGGAATTTGAGGAGATTTCTAGCTTCTAGCTGCGAGAATGCAAAAGCGAGTGGTTGCGTAACGTGCCCTTACGTTGGAAAATAGTTAGCGAGATACCGTCGATAAAATTACCACCCATGAACAGCGTGCGGTGAGCCTGTGTGGTGAGAGTTTTTACCAACAAAAATATTACGTAAAATTTGTACAGAGTTTTTGTCACCCATTGTTAAGTAGAGTTCTAACCAGAAAAATCAGGTCATAAATAGCTACTGTATTTCCATTTAAGAATTTCAGATTAATCGGAAACTTAGGCTGGTTATTAAGCAGGTATCGAGTTTCTTCTTTATTATTCCTATTATGTTCAAGTCCCTCAGTTTAACAGGAATATATGGCAATAGTTTTGGCATGTAGTAATCTGACTGTCTTTCTCCATATTTGTTTGTGGTTTGTTGATGTTTTAGATTATAGTTTTCGTTCTAACGTTAGCAAAGTCTTGTAATCCTCCAGAGGATTTTTTTTGTTCCATACAAAAGACAAACTTGAACGTGTGTATTTACTAGGTTCATTGGATAAGCAACCTTACTAATGTAAATCTATATACATTAAACAAGAAAGTACAAAGTAGGCCGTTTTATTGTTCAATTTTATTTGTATTGTTCAATTGCTCTCGATGAAATACAAAACGGTTGAAAATTCTCAGTTGCGTTGCTAGAAACCATTCTCATCGGACAGAGATATTCCGGTATCCAGTTTATTCGAGTCTTCACAACCTTTACTTTTTCTACTTTGTGTAGTCCTTATCAGTGCAATCCTAAAATAAAAATATTTAATATTATTGAAAATGACAATAAAGTGACAATAGTTTAGTTCTAGTTTCTGAAATTCATAGCCCAAAACTACGTCAAATAAAAATACAAAGACGAAAAACTTGTAAGGAAAAGTTTCCTTGTTAATCTAGACGCATGCTGGTGTGTCGCCGACAAGCAGATGAAATTATCTATTAATTGTTATTGTTACTGTTGTTGTTGAGTGTTACATGTACATGTCTACCTGTGATTAATTAGAAATGTGAAAATTTATAGACATGAAAAAAGTTTTCAAAAAGTTCGCTAAGTTTTCAAAAAGGGGCGGCCTTTGAAAGTATTGATATCATTCAACTAGGGAAAGGCCACCAAGGTTAATCCTATTAGCCAAGTTAAAAGCACCGAATGGTACTTTGCACGTTAAATGAAAACTTGAAGATTGCTACCGCGAGTAGCAATAATCAAGTTTTAGTCTTCTGTTCAACTGTGCCAGCTGAGAAGACTATTACAACGACTTTGTCCGTCCGTCCGTCTGTCCGTCGCTTTTTTCAACTTCGCAACGGTACCAGATATTGACGACCATTGTTTAGATTCAGTGTGAGAGAAGTTAGTTAAATAACATGGCAGATTAAAACATCGTTACTTCCTTATAGCTTGTAGACTTCTTCGACTTATACTAAATTAAATAATAACATTTGATCGTCGAATCAAAATCATAAGATAACACTCAATAAAAACAAATGGATTTTAGCTTCGTTTAAAATAGTCTCGTCGCATTGTTGCATGAATGAATAGAATTACCGTCGAACCAAATTTTCCATTAAGCCTATCTGCTACTTACGAAATTAAAACTGCATTTTTAAAATGAGGCGTAAAATTCATGTTACCTTGGCAACGTTAAGTTGCTACGAGTCGCTATTGGATTCATCAACAGCGTCTCTCTCGTCACTTCCCTGCTACCACTGATCTATACAGGCTACGTTGCGCGTTACGTTGTAACACTGTGTGCCTGTAGGTTCACCGCGTTGCAAAAATGAATAGGCTTACTATACAATCCATATCTCCGTTAGATGCTACTTACGAAATAAAAACTGCTGATTAAAATTAGGACTAAAAGCTGACAATTACGCCTAAAATGTAAAATAGGCCACAAAGCTAACACATTTTTAACCGGCAATTGTGATGGCTACTGCTTTTAGATTAGTATAGCTGTTGTTGTGCATGACAGAGGTGTGCGCCTCAACATTGGAAGTGGAGAAACTGTACAGAAGACCAGGCAGTCTCTGTAGCCGCTTGTTTATTTAACTTTCTCATTATTAGTCGGTGCGATAAACTTGGCTAAAAGGATTAACCTTGGCGGCCTGTCCCTGGTTGAATATCACTACTTTCGAATGCCCGCCCTTTTTAGAAACTTGGCGGCTCCTCTTATACCAGTATTAGTTTTTGGTGGATATATTTAACCTAAGAAAGAAACAGTGATGGATTTAGCCCAAAAGGGTAAGTTGGGCAAGCCAAAAGCGACCCCAATTTCGTCGCCGAAAATTCGATGACTTTGTTGTTTACTTCCTATTCTGTACCTGCAGATTCATTATTTTAATCCCAATTCTCCCAATAGTAACACAAGCAATTAATGGGGCGCCGCCCCCTCCCAATCCCTATAAAATCCGTTACTAGGTAGACGGAAAGTAGAACTGCCTTAACTAGGAGTTGAACCGAGCACTTTATTTTTACTTTTTTTTAAAATTAATTTCTTTGAGCCTTAAATCAGCCGAAGCCATTTAATGCTTGTATGGCTAAACCGGCTCAATTTTGAACATTACCAGGTTTTTTGGAGAAGAAATGTTGGGTAAAGGGAGGAACCAACCAGAGGATTCGACCCGGAAAACCTAGGATCATCGTACGAGCTGAAAGATGTTCCAGTATTGGCCAGATACCATAGCCGCTGAAGGAGCATGGTAGCCTCTCACGCTACCCTGGCCGGCAGTCCTGGCGGGGACTCTGCTAAGGTTTTCTTTCCAAGGGTTCGACCAGATCCGCAAATCTTCAGCAACCAGGCTGAGCTCTCTCACCGCTCAGCCACGATGACCAATGGAGTTCGTTCTATCATCTGTTTACTGACACTGGACCCTGTTGTGGTCAAAATCTTATCCATGATCAAGATGGTTTCGGAAGCTGAGGTCAACGTAGAAAGAGATGTGACGTCACTACAAACTAGAGGTGGCTTTAAATTAACTAGCTGAATAAGCTAAATAAAGCTGGGTGCTTTTACCAACTGCACTATCGAGGGAAATCCCTGGGTGCAAGCTCCAACCCAGATGAATATATTTAAGCTCGGTTTAGCTGTATCCAGGAAACAACCTCACGCCACTAGTGCAGGCGGTATAGCACCTAACCATAGAATGGAATGTCATAGGTTTGAGTCCAGGCGGTTTTTCAATTTTTTTTAGAAAAGTCCAGGACCAGTTTTGTATCTCTTCGATTACGACAGTATTCATTTTGCAGTATTTTGCTTTCTTGGGAAAAGTTAAATGTGGGGTAGTCGTGTCACATTCACTTCCGTTGTTGCCAGAGTATACAGTGTCGGAAATGCGTATTCGATTTCACTTACCTTATCCAGTGCTTTGTCCAAACAGGCAGTAAGCGCTTTTCCCTTTTTCTAGATGAAAAAGAAAACATACAATTTTTTAACAATCCGTATTCGTGTTGTGTTTTCCCACAGCTAACCCTGAATCGCGTTGAGCACACGTCTAGTAGGCGATTTGTATTTCTATTTTGCAGAGCTAGAACTATATACGTAATTTGCTGCAAAAGCAACAGATCAATTAAGGGCCCCACGGACCACTGACACTCTGGCAGAACAATTATTATGGCTAGAGTTTGGTTAGTTCCATCTAACGTATTTGGCTGGTATCGTCAGCCAATTTCTGTATTAAAATACCCAAATGTTCCACTCACTCACTATGACTGAAGGACTGAGTGACCAGTTTTAGCGGATGACCTCAAGTTTTGGATGAAGCGCGAATAGAGAAAAAATGACCGTAATTAACAAATCGTCAAATCGTATTTTAATCGGCGAAGGTCGAGAGAGTCAACTACCAAAATACTAAGTCGTTTGGTATAGCTCATCCCAGACAGGCCTGGCAAAAATTTGGTGAGCCGGGCATTGCACAGACTCAACGTGATTACTGTCCTTAATAAGATGAGGGGACCAGACTGGACACGCACATACTCCAAATACCAGTTAGTGTCGTGCTGTCTTTCTGTGTTTGTTTGTTCATCCATCCGTACACATGAACAACTTCTGAATGGGGGAACAGTTTTATGAAATTTGGTACATAGAAACATTACCTGAAATTTTTTAAATTTAAAATCGAATTCGAGGAAAATTTAAAGCCTCGAGTTAAGGTTGAAAAAATGACATCTCCTACGTTAAACATTGAAGTAATACGGTGTGTATTTAAAATATAATAGTTTACGGATAACAACACCGATATTTTCAAAACCTAATGCCACAGAAGTTAAAATTATTTGTGCTGATTTATTGCCCCATAAAAATTCTAAACTAATTGCTTGACATTGAGTTAATGCATAAAATTTAGCCTTAGCGTGGCCACACTCCAAAGTCGACAAAACGTCGCACGACAGTAAATTTCGTCGAAACCTATCTCAGCATCCTGCAGACGTCTCAAAAACCATAGGAATGTGCTGAGCGCCACACAACGGATGCGACGTTGTCGCGATACATCTTTAGGCATCTCACGACAACAAAGCGAAGCTCCTTCTAGTTTCGTGTGACGGGGGTCTCTCCTCCAGATGCGAAGTCTCGCGACGTTTCGCCTTGCTACGACGTTTTGTCGACTTTGGTGTGCGGCCACCCTTACTACGACGGTGGGTACAGAGGGTGGTAAAGAACCGCTGAAAAGCCAGTACACTTGGGCGGCAGTATGGTATTGTGTTAGTACTAGTAAATCATTAAAACAATAAAACAATTGAACGTATCAAGTTATTAAAGGTACATCCCGTTTGCTTCCATATTTATCGATGCTCCACATCAAATACGGCCCCTAAGTTGTATTTACTTGCCGTTAGTCAATCCCTTGGTAAAAATCCATTTTAAAATGTGGCGTCTACGAGATTTTCTGATGAATATTGGGAACTATATTTATTAGCATCCTGCGATTAATGAACCTTTTTTGCGCGCTTAAAATAACCTTGAAGTTTCAACTGTTTGTGTGCATGTACCAATTTTTAATCATTTGCTAATAATATCACGAGACCAAAAATACAAAAGACTAATGCGGTAAAAATTTAAAATTTTTATGCCAGTAGATTGCCGAAGAAAAATTATGAGATACTAACCTAAAAAAATTATAAAGTGTGATTTTAAAATACGAAAATCATACCAGTTTGTGACGACACAATTAATGCGTTCATGCCGGTTCGTCTATTAGGTGCAACGACAACTGAGACAGTAGCTGCGTTCTTCGCTAGGAGGAATGCAGCTACTATCGCAGTTGGCCTTGGCGATGGTAACATGCGCGGATGCGATCGGCACGTGGCTGTTATACGGTATAAGCGGAATGTTACAAGGCAAGCGCGATGTACCTTTAATGCACCATACGTAGTAACTAACGAAAAATAAATAAAAAATCAAAACATAACGTGCAAATAGCTACATTTCCGAATTTGAATTGTTAATGTTAAATGAGTTCTTGTTTGACTTTTCGTGTTGTAATGGTAAATCCACATAAATAATCGCACTAACTTTGTAATGAGAAAACTAACACTTACTCCTTTATCTTCACAGGCTTTCTTTGCAGCTGCCACGTCACCCTTACGACCCTTGAAATGGAAGAAATTAAAGCGTATCATATAAGTACGGAATTCAGAAAGTTGGAAACTCGTCACTAGCACCATGTCTAAACTGAACGTAGTGCAAGTTAGTAGCTGATATGCAATTTAACTCCGTGGAATTCACTAACTGCAAGTGTAGCAGAAAAATGTATTTACATTTGAATGCAATATTGATACGACGCTGACATACTAAAGACTGAAAGTTTACCCTGACTTGCATTGATTGGAAACCATCCTAAACATTAAGTAGATTTATTTGCAGGATTTGCGCATCAGAGACTAAGATCCTTCCGAGACAGAAGTATTAGAAAAGCAGTGGTATATTCCGGGTGCGAACTGGGAACAGATGGCACTGGGATCAATAAAAAATATGGCCACTATATGGTGAACCGTCACTTTGATTTGTTAAGACATTCGATTGGTTATTCTCGTTCTTGTTAATAAGCTTTTCATACCAGGTTTACCTCTAATGTTAGTAAATGGAATGCGTGTGCTTTGAAACGGATGACTTCTTTGTACATCCTGAAGATGAGATGCAACTTGGGTCGCCAAAACTGATACCATTTTTTTTTCAACGGCTTTACGATCAATGATTGTACGTACGATGTTCACTTTGAACTTAAAAGGTTTTCACATATCAAACCAAACTTTAGCCTTGTTCCCTCAGTAGCCTTTCCAACCGTACATCTGAGATTGCATGCTGCTTGGCAGGCCTTGTGGGATACACTAGACTGCAATAAGTTGAGGGCTATTAAAAGCACTGTCCAGGGATGGCACTCTGCTTGTTGCCGCAATCACTGAGAAAAGGTGGTTTTGGCCTGTTTGTGTATTGATCACACCAATTACCTTACACATTGCTTCCTTTTGAGGGGGATTCCCCTCCTGAATGTCATTGGCGTCACCAGCCACTTAGCATTCTTCAAGTGCTAGCAACTGTCACTATCTTCATGGTGTTCGCCGCCATTTGCATCTTCCGTGTGACTTAACAGGTCAATTGGGCAATGAGTCTACCCTCGTGCCCGGGATTTTTAATTTTTGAAGGAGATGCAGATGTTTGAGAACACATGGATTCACGGTTTGTATAACATCTGTGAATGTGCAGCGTAGTGACAACCTGGACCACTGAACTGTGATTGAGGTTGGCACTAATGACCTACTTGTCGATTCGACGTGCCACAAAGGCTGAGTTTCGTGCCCCCCCCCCCCCCAAACCCCTAGCCTGAACGTGTTGAATAGGCAGATTTCAGTTCCAGGTGGATTGTAAATTCAAGATGGTATTTGAAATATTTACATCAGAAAATATTTATCGCACACTTTTAAAATGTATAAAAACAACCCTCGTCCCCTAAATGGTTTTTTTTTTACCAACGAAATTGGCCAAAGATCGGTAAATAGAGTTGTAAGAAGTCTATAGCGTATAAGAAAATATAGGTAATTGGGTTTAGCTTCTAGGACGTGCCTAGGATTAAAACAAAGTCAGAAGTCAAACGTAAGTTTATTCTACATAGATGAAATATTTGATTGAAGTTTGGCTGTACATATCAGCTGGAACCTCAGTAACGTATCTGTAATTTAGCAATTTATTTCAAAATTATTGAAAACGACAAAAATAACAATATATATATATACCTCAAGAAGGAACGTTTCCAAATAATTGTTGAAGTCTTCTGGGGTTACCTAAAAAAATTTACTATGAGTACAGAATATTAGCAATGAAAATGTATTATAAGTTTTGTTTGCCACCAGTACGGATGTACTGTGCATTAAAATAACTATAGAAATAATGTTTTTCTTGGAAAACCATAAGTTAAATTATTACAATTTGAAGATCTTTAAACAGTTTAAAATTGACCGATTCTTACCATAAAAATTAAGGTTGATTTAAACTGAAGAGATTCTTGATTACTATTTTTTGAGTAAAAATTTAAAAATAGCACAACATATAAGGACACCACATAAGCTGTGCCAATACATGGAAAAAAAAAACACAAATAAAATGTGCGTGAATAAAATGCAGACATATCTATACAAATATAGGTCAAAAGCCAAAAGAAAGAAAAGCAAAGAAAAAGAAAAAATGTTAAACAATACCAAAATTTACAAAACTTAACACAATTCACAGAACAAAAATGAAAAAAATAAATTCGACGGAGATAAAATGCAACGGTAGACAATCAACAACGATCTGTAACAACAGAATTCCATCCAAATGACACAATCAACCAGACATTCAGTTTTTTTCATTAAATGTTATAATGTGGGAGTTGACACGTAAACTCAGTGATAGCTAGTTAAAGAGTTTAGTAGTAATACATCTCAAAGATTGTTTTCCAAATGATAAGCTGTTGGCAAAAAGAGTCGAAATCCTGCAGTGGTAAAATTGGTAGGTGTCAGTTGGCTAATGACCGTTTTGCCTAAATGTAAAGAAGCAAAGTAAGCAAAATTAAGTTGAACACAGGCAGATTTAAATATAAGTGCAGGTATGGGATCGATCTTGGATATTCACTATGCTTTTTGATAAGTATTTATTTTTAGTTTTGTTATGTGCTTGTTTTTCAGGTGTTGGTAAAATTGACAGCGTATATTTTAGTGCCAAAAAATAAAAATCTGAAACGTTTCCAACTCATTGAAGAACTTTATTGTCAATTTAGTGACGAACAGTGTGATGTAGACGAAAGGAGCTTCTACTTCTGTGATGTTGTTTGTCTCTCTATCTGTATCCACGTTGACTGTGAGTCTATTACCCAGCTATTTTCAAACTTTGAAACCTATAGTTATATTTGAACACTTATTAAGTCTGCTAATTTCGAAGCTTCACCAGTAGGCTTTCGCAACAAATTAAATCACTGTATGCGAGCGAATTGCAAATCAGTGTTCGTTTATTTCTCAACCACTGGCTTATTGGTTGAGAAGTAAATGAACAACCATCGTTGCATTCTGGTCTGCATTTAGCTAGCCTACAGTGGTTGAATTTGTCGCGAATTTTTTAAAGCTGTGCATTTTCATTTAGTAACAATTACGTAAAAACCATACGTTAAATCTTGTTATTAACTTACAACTTTGTAGTATTCAAAGATGCAGCTGTACGTTTTCATGTTCTAAAAAAAAAAAGAGTACAATTAAACCAGATAATGCAATGGTCTCCTGAGACAGAGTTCATTAGTTTATGGTACCTATTTTTTTTTCTATTAAGTTCCATCCTTTTCATTGACGGCTCAATCCAAACGTACGAAACCACTGATTCCTACAGGCCTATTTTATTTAAATTGAGGAGCAACAAACCCACACTTCGAAAAAATCCAATATTTAATACACTTCCATC
This sequence comes from Lithobius niger, assembly GCA_023313725.1. Taxonomy (NCBI): domain Eukaryota; kingdom Metazoa; phylum Arthropoda; class Chilopoda; order Lithobiomorpha; family Lithobiidae; genus Lithobius; species Lithobius niger. The sequence goes on from JAHWFP010012708.1 coordinate 24,862, forward strand.
AAAATCCATGGAACATGCATTCAGAGACTATTGAACCCAAAATTCGTAGAGGACTACCACAGCGTAATCGTCATGTGTTATAGATTAGTCCTAGAATGAAAGACGTTCAGCCGTCTATCCGAGACACATCTCTGTTTTTCCTCTTGATGCGACTTCACACGTTGACTTCAAAACCAAAAGGGTAGCACGTAGGTCATTAAAACTGTTAACCCATATTCAGGGTATTTCAGGAGCGAGAATTAAAGACGATTCTCATTCTCATTTTGTGTACAAATTTGGCAGTGACTACATAAAAATTATACCAAATCTGCATCAAAATCACGAGTGATGAGTAACTTGCCCCAACGGCTCCTTCACCAACTTTCTTCATCCAGCACGAGCAATTCAAGCAATGAAATCCTTCATAACTTGTCACAAATATAGACTTAGTGTCTGAGAACGTCCACAGAAATATTTTATACTTCTTAATAAACCTAACCAAGCGATGACATTTTTAATGCATTTTAAAATTTCTTTGAAGCTTCATACATAACTTAAAGACTGCGTAAGCTTTTTTAGGTGACTCACACGTTCGTAAAATCGCGTTTCCTCTGTAAGAAATCCTTACCCTGCCTTCCCTAACAAAGGAAGGCATTGTCGGAGGGCATAATGTAAACGGGCCAAGTAAGACATGGAAAGCAGGGTAGACAGGAAGTATTTAAAGGATATCTGGCTCACCTGGGTTACCTGCCTTATTTCGATGCATACGGTTATGCAGCCACAGGCAACAGCACAGTTCCTGTTAAAAGAGCTGGATATCATTTTCACAGGAAAAGTTTTCGTTACCCTTTGTATAGTGATATTTACGTTGGTATGCACAGTTGCGCAAGATTGCCAAGGCGCCGAAGTAAGTGAAATGGAAACAGCACCACCCGAGGACTTTCCTGATTTCCTTCACCTGGCTGATGAAAGACAGGGCAAAGATTAATAGTATTGGAAACCACTGGAAACCAGGCTTAATCCATTTGCCAGGTTTTAGTTTTGGAACGATGCCCAATGTAGTTTTAACAACGTCTTTACGTTGCAACATTTTTCTACAGTGTTCGCTACATGGTTTCAGCATTGTTAAGCCTAGTTTCCATTGCCCTGTTTTCCATCAGGAAGCTGAGGAAAGGAAGGTAGATTCCCAGGCAGCGCTATTTCCATGACAGTTCCTGCAACATCTTGGCCAGTTTTGCCGTAGATGAGCCTGTCGACGTAAATATTGATATACAAAGGGTAATAAGGACGTTCCTCGCCAGAATTATAATCAACTGGGTTTTTTTTAAGGGGTGTTTTGCCTAATTCTGAGTTACCATAACAACAGGGACCAAGTCAGGAGGGGCAGATCACCTACCACGTTTCCGTTAGACTCACACCGATAACCGTCCTAAAAGTTCCTATCTACATTGACTTCTCAGGCATTGCCTGCCTTGAGTCATGGAAGGCAGGGTAGGGTTCTTTCAGGGTAAACAAGGTTTTAGTGTCACCACATTTTCAGTTGCAGAATGGTACCTGTTTGGTTCACCACCCTAAGCGACTGAATATAACTTTTACCCAGATAAGAAATATGTTACACGATAATCTAAACATGATGAATCACATGCGGATAGTATCCCTTCTACGATAAGTTATAGAATGTTTGAAGTTTTTTGGTTTGGCTATTTCAAGCAATATTTATATTTAGCTATATGTCTCATTGTTGTGTAAACGTGGATTAACCAATGCATCATCACTGTGGAATCTAAAACCTGACAGGAACAGCTTTTCCTTAGACCTTTCCAGTGTTGATCTCGGTTGTGTTATAGACGACCTTAAACGTCAAACAAATTCTTTTTTAGTTTTCTATCTCTTGATACTATGGTATACTATGTGGTTCTTCTCTCTTTTTTTCCGTTTAACTTGTTGACTATCTATCGTTCGGTTTCCTTTCCGTGATTGAGCATGCCAAGATGTAATAACGAATTTGGTTCTTAAATCTTAAAAAGCAGCAGCGATATTCAGCGTCAAAATTTGGCTAAGTGGGAGAATCACTTGAGGTCGAAATTACACTAATCCTACCTTCACGACCCCCTAAAGTGCGTCAGAACTGTTATCACTCCAGCATTCCTGGCATTTTATTTATTTCTGACGTGCACACGCTATACGGCTGATGTTTGCAAGCTGGCTTTGTTGGCCAATGACATTATTGAAACTATCCACAGCAATGAATGTGGAAGTTGGAGTTTCGTAAACCAGGAACGGCTTGACCAATTTTTAACATTTTTTGAAAGAACACAGTTTCTGAAGCCGCATATATAAACAGGGAAAAAAGAGCTCCATCTATTTATGAAATACACGCTATAGAAAGTGAACCAGTAGCAACTACGAACTAATAAATTAAAAAAATACTCATATTTTTTTTTAAATAATTTATTAAGTGATAAATGGCATGAAACTCAACACTGAGTTTGTATATGCCAGTCACACAACATAAAACAATCAATTACATTTAAAAATTCTTTGAAAAAACAGGTTAAAACAAATTACAATTACATTTAAATATTTTAAAATTATTATCTAATAAAACTAGTTTAATACACATCACGTATAGAAGTCATTGTGAGGGTAAAATATATACATATATACATTTTAAAAATTATTAAAATTATTTGTAAGGATTGGTAAAATTGTACGTACAATCAAAAAAATCATCTGAATACAACACAACCAGTGCAAAAGAATTCAATTAAAAAAAAATGAAAATTAAATATAGTTTCGCAGATTAAAATCAATAACAAAAATAAAATATTTGTGTGACGGCTGTTCAACTTCATTTATTTAAGACCCATTTCTTTATTTCTTTTTTCATTATATAAGGGCTACGAAGATCTCTTAGGTTTCTTGGAAGTTTGTTAAACAATAAAGGTATAACGTAAGACCGATTTCTCTTTCCATACGAGTTTCTCCATGTAGGTACTGTCAGCCAATTTTGTGTTGATCGTACATTCCTTTCAATATGATTCTTAAACTCAATACCGTAATAATTCTTAGTCAAGATCTCGCATTCCATAATTTGTTTACATGTTTGAATACTATTTAATGTATACAATTCCTTAGACGTCTTATTTTCATGAGTATTAAAAAGAACTTTTACAGCTTTGTTTTGAACTTTCTGTAGTCTTTGCAGAATTCCATTTGTGGTAGAACCATAAATAGTACAAGCGTATCTCAAGTGTGACATTACCCAAGCGTCAAAAAGTGTACGTTTTGTCTTCAAACTAATATGGTTTTTAACGTAATATAAAGCAGGAATAATTTGTCTGATTTTAACAATCAAATTTTCGATGTGTTTGTAAAACTTCCATTTTTTATCGACAACAATTCCAAGATTTCCTCAACATTTTTGATCAAACTGCACTTACAATCGCTTATGACACAAGAGTTACTGTGAGCTTTTATTTCACAATGATCGTTTTTCATATGTGATGTGGCAATATTCATAAAATATGTCTTCTCATTACTGATGTATAACTCATATAATATTCAAAACAAAACTTGTTAAAGATACAAATCAACGTCAAGGTAATTCAACCAATTATCTGTGTAACAAGCAATTTTCAGAAATCTTTAAATAACTGGAATAACCACGATTATTAATATCCATTGTAAACGACAAATTTCGTCAGGAATTTCACTCCCCTCCCCCAACCCACCCCTTCTCCTGGTACGGTGTTAGCGGCTCACAACCTTTCCGGTAATCATCTGCATTCTAGTGGAAAATGTAAATTTACTATATTATTATTATCAATCGATTTCTACCAGTTAAAACTTAATAAGAATCCTTAACAATTTTTTTTTTAGATTGAAAGCTACGTAGTTGTAATGAATCTGATACTCCTAATGACCGAGTGAGACATTGTACCTCAACCGTTTCAAACAATGAATGTAGCTAAATGTGCGATGTTATAGCTCTCAAGCTCTCTGAGATGAAAAAATTTCATGATCGTTTGCAGGCCTTGAAAGGCACAATTAAGCAGACAAACAGACAATCGAAAATATACATCATCAGAAGATATATGTGTCTTACCGGCTTCTTTAACTTTCCCTGACACCTATCCCATACTTGTCCGAGATTTTCGGTCTGAAAACATCAAAACATTGTCAAGCATTAATAAAACCACATTAATACTAAAACTAGGATGCTTCCTTGCCATACACGACTAAATTAATAGTTTGAGTTTCCAGTTTGAAGTTTACAAAAAGAAAAAGAAAAGAAAAGAAAACTTACAACACTTCTGAATAAATACAGGTAAAAACCTGTTTTCATTGTCCTTTGGACTTAAAATGTCAGACTGCAACAGCAGAGAATTCAAAGCTCAACCTATGAGGCCATAGGTCGATAGGTGGCCGAACGGTGAAAGGCCGCTCATCCATGCTGACAGGGTGGAGCCGTATGACTTCGACCTTTGGTCTTAAAGGTTCTGGGCTAATTTCCTGCTCAGGGAATGTAACATTTCAGTCCAAAAGGTAACGAGTCCATTTGTCTCTCGGTGAATAACAACATTGTTCTGCTCATTATACATTTTAATTAACCAAGCTAATTAAAGCTAAATAACAGACCCCAAATGAATCGCGAGTAAGGTTCTTATCCAGCTGGTATAAGCATACGTATGCTCGTGTGCAGTCCCTGTACAGCTCATAATAATTATCAACAAAGTTGTTCGATACCATAAAAAGTAACGATCACGAAATAATTTAGGTAAAATAATAATAGCAATTCCCAATACCTTCTTTCCCGCTCATCGTACCGCTCAATACCGTTCATGCATTTTTTAAAATTCACCCAGCTTGAGCTGGACAACTGAGTCACAATGGCATCCTATTCTTTAACAATTTCTTTGTCAATACATAATCGTCCATGAAATAAGGGTATAATAGTTACATGAACAGGCTTGATTACATTTATGTTCCACAATCATTAATCTTTAATACATGCAACTTAAAAAGGAATACGTCTACTCTTTTCGTGACGACGAAAAGACATGCAGTGGGAATTCCCAAATACCGTATCAGATTATTACGACCTATAACAAATTGAAGGGTTAGTTAAGGGTGTTCTAATATTGCCTAAATTCTAACTGCCGTAGTGGCAGGCATTTTAATTACTGAAATAAATATCTAAACGGTAATCTATATAATTAAGCCTACAATTTTAAAGTGTGCATGCGTTACAGCTGTGACAACCTGAGAAATTTTACAGGCTTGGTTTCATGTCTATCGGCACGCTTTATTGTTTTTTACGCATGTATCTTACAATTTCTACTCAGTGAATTGCTACCATAGATCATTTAGCTTTTTAAAACATTTGTTTTTAGAAAGTGCGATTGCAAGTAACTTATTAAGTAAATGATCATAAAATTTAGAATGGGATTAGCAGACAGCGTCTTCTTTAACTCGGGTTTAGTAATGATTAATGCATTAAGCCTAAAGTGGATGAAAAGACAACATGCTATCATAAGCTGAGTCTATGTTGGCCTTTGGTCCAAATTTCTATGTGTAATTTTTGTAAATTTACAAATTACCAAAATTCCAAAAATTGCAAATATTTGTACTTTTGGTAAATTTACAAATTTGTAATTTTTGGTTGAAATTACTGCGTGTAACTTTCGTATACAGGTTTAATATCCTCCAAGTAACTGAAGCGCATTCTCTACACGCTTTTCAAAATAATGTACTTACGTCGTCATCATGCATCTTTTTCTCATAGTCGAAACATGGTTTCTGAAAGATACAAAAAAAAAAAACATAAATTATTCGTTAAGTATTGACGCACTTCATAAACAACATAGCTATGAACATTTTTTGATGTTCAAAACATAACATGGAAGAGATGCAACTGAAGCTTTGAATGAACAATCATGAAAGATAAACATGCAAAGCAGACACAAAAACACGCACACAGATACAGAAAAAAAAACTTTCGGCCAGCTATCGCATTTTTTAATAAACAACTTGCCACAAATCAACGCTTTGGAGCGTAAAATAATGACAACGAACGTTCTACAGCAATATTTGATAACGATATTAAATGGTGTACGGAAAAATATCAAACGTCAAGTCATTTATGAAAAAGGAGCTTCATGCACTTGTTAACCACGGAAGTGACTCACCTTAACTGTTGCAGACACAGGTGTCAGTGCGCTCAATGGGTGCGCTTCAGGGTTTTAACCCCTTCCACTGCAGACATATGCCAAGGCGGGTCCTTTTTAAAGTCCCACATTTATGGGCCATTTATGGCTTATGGGCCAAACCTCTAACAACTTGGCTCAGCTTTACTCACTTTATTCGGGTTTTCAGAGAACCCTCCTAAAATTCCCTTTTCATCGCTGTATGTAGTTATTTTTTCTTCTTGCTTAAACGATACTTCATGGTGTGGAAGGGGGTTACCGGTGGAATCATCCACAAGATGATTAGGATGAGAGCTCCGTGTCTCGCTTCGATTCACGCAATTTTATTTCTGTCGGCTTGATTAAAACAAACGGAGGTTTGCATTTACCTTGGAAAAGCGGAAAATAGTCCCAAGAATAAGTCAGAATATTTCCTAGCCGTCATATTTTAAAATGGATTTATAGAAAATGACTTAATAATTGGTAAATAAATCGTAGTGAATGTACTTCAGAGGATTCCCTGAATGTACATCGAGAAAAAAATTATGTGTATTTCGTTTGGAGGGTATTTACTCCTTTAAGGCAATTGGAAAATATACAAAGTGGAGTAATCGTAACTCGTATCGTAGCGAAGTGACGTGATACGCCAAGCTGGAATCGTCGTGAGATTCTTTGTACTGCAGCTGTGCAGCACCTGCAGCAGTTTGACAAATGCCTACGTCACGCATACGTCACTGACGCTATACAAAGAAACACAAAGAAACATCTAGAAGATCGTGCTAGAAGATTCCACAGCAAGCAACATACCACGTAGCAAATAAATGACTGCTACCAACCCCATCCGATTGCCTTTATCGCTCAAATAGCAGGAAACACGATACTGTCAAGGTGGTATTGGCAAACGAAATCAATACATTATATGGCTGTGTCATAAAAGAACTTCTAACTATAGAGCAGTGACACGACGTAGTATTATTGTATATAACTCTATGCTGGAGCCTTAATGGGTTAAGCAGCAAGGGGCACTGCAGAGAGAAACAGAAGAACGTCGTACTGAAGCCGATGCTGTGAGGAGTGATTTCTTAGACCTAAAAAGCGCGATTTTTGTTGTTGGAGAAAACAACGTTAATTTAAGCCTAAGAAATCCGCTCTTCCGTGGTTTTTCGATCCATTTTTATGCAGTGCACCTTGTAGTTATGCCCTCCAAAAACCCATACTGGTGCCAATCTGGTGCCAATATGGCGGAAAATGTCACTGCTCTTTACTCTCGCATCAAACGCGAAATAGCTTTGGAACATTTGCATAGGTTAGAGTGAATGTAACAAAATCATGTCTCACGACGAGTGGAAATACAGGAAAACGATTGCCTTTGCAACAATTACACGCATCTGGAGTATACGTTGCAAAACTGAGCCATACAGGAAAGCAACCGGGAGGAATAACCCTTTAATAATTGTTTTACTTGAGCAGAAGGATAAATACCACTAACGAAGAGTGAAGCATCTTAAAAATTGCATTAAATTTGTGCCTACACTAACACTTGTAGTCTTGGTCAACTACAAGAATAACGAGACATGGACAACGAACACATAAAAACAATTCCACCAAAATATTTCAAATACTTAACAATAAATAAAAAGATGAACCACAACAGCTCACTCGCGCCAGTTAGGTAGGCACCAACTTGGAAAGTGACGAATTCATGTGGATGATATCACACCTGATTTGCGTGATTTCTTCTCATGTTGGTACAAACCTGATTGACACTCTGCGAGTGAACCCCTTGTGGTCCATGTTGGTCCAGGTCCATTTTTGTTCAGGTGACTAAGTCCTAAATTGTAAGAGTAGGTCGTAATTTAAAGGCAACATGCTCTCGTGGGTTTTTTACTGACTGGGCAGTGGCATTTGTCCTTCTGATCATTATCTCCCCAAAGATTTTGTTCTCTAATGTTTTTACTTGGTTACAACTTATAGGTTTCATTTACACCACCTCCACTATAATAACTCGGTCGTGTTTGCAGTAGAGCTGATCATATATTTTTATCGTTAGGAAACGGCCATCTTGTTTCTTCCGCTAAGCTTGTACCCAGGGAGCTTGGATTATACGTAGCTTTGATAGGGTGGTCCCACTCGGTGAACGCGTCTGAGCTATAGCACAGCTATTTCTCGTGGTAAGGTATACACGAGCGAGATTCAGTTAGTGACGTTTTTGCTCCCAAACCAATCCTCGAAGCAGACGACGCTTGATTTTTCGAAACCAACAAAAAGGTATGTTTTAAATATCCAGTAGTTTTTAACGAAATTAATGAATAATTATGAAAAATCTGATCGCTCAATCTTTGCTGAACGTTAAATTACAAATAATTACAACAAAACGAAAAATGCTTACCATATAACCCGAGACGAGAGTAGCTGACGTAGTTGCGTTGAAACCAAAACAATGGCATGCTTTTACGATGGTCGCTTGAGACGGTGCTCTCCTTCTGATAACAAACGTTGCGATTTTCAGTCGCATTGTCGATTGTACTGGTAGGTTATTGCACTTTAAAACAATTTAAGCAATTGGAGCGGTCTGGCTTACATTCGATGATGCGTACTATTTCGTTTGTTAGTACAATTTTATGTCGATTCATTGGAAAAATCAAAAGCCAATGAGATGCAAGAATCGGTAAAATGGCGCGAAAAATGGGAGCAGAAACGTCAGATGCGTTTGAAGTATGCAAAGCAGCTCCCAAAAACTCGCACGGTTTCTCGTGGTACAGCGTAATAGTAAGTGGGTCCACCCTATCAAAGCTACACGTAATCCAAGCTCTCTGCTTGTACCTATCTTGTTGCTGCAGTGATGAGAAAACGAGAAAAATGAAGAGAAAATGAGAAAAACTAGGAGAAAAGGCGAGAAACGAGGAGAAGCAAGGAAAGAAGAGAAATGTCCTCATGCACAGCAAATCTAGACACACGCTAGTGTTCGCGCCAAGTTAGGTAACAATCATCACAACAAACACCAAATCAATTCAATTATCGAGGTTGTAAACCATTGTAGCGCGGCGCCATAGCATCAGTGTCTTATATCTTGAAGCATAGTTGGGCACATTTCAGGTACTTGACGAAAAATAATAATGCGGTACAAAAACTTAAATTGTGTTAAAATCAAGAGCTAGCTAGTTCTAGTCCGCTATTACTCGTTTGAAGGGTTGAACCACTCTTAACTTGATGGGGATGTTAATTTCCATAGGGTGATTATTCATCGATACCGATATAACGAGAAGGCTTCCAGCTATGAAATTGGACGAATGGCTACAGTACGATACGAACTGAGTACCTTTTATGATTTGGAGCCTAGGGGTGTAACGAGGATGGCGTTGGATGGCGCGTAAGTACGAAAAATATTGTTATAACCATTATTGTTAGTATTGTCGGCATCGTCTCTCATATGGACAGCCAAAGTTCGGACAATGGAAACGTGTATACTGATGTGCGTGCCTAGACACACACTAGTGTAGCACGATGAATCTAAACAACGTTGCCAAAGAAATTGTCCACTTCACAAAAATTAAACCATCTCTAAAAACAAAGCAAAATAAATAAAGGCAACAACTGGTGAAGAGGCCATCAAGTTGAGAGTGGTTCAACCCTTCAAACGAGTAATATCAACACACCAAAACTAACGAAATAAAACAAATTACAACAATTACAATTGACATGCCACTCTATTCCCCATCTGCACGGTAGTGGAGTTGAATCTAATACACAATTAAAAAAAAAAGACTGATATCATATAAAAAACCAAAACTGGTAAACGGGGCCGCCAAGTTCCGAATGGTTCGGCCCTTCAAAGGAAAGATATCAACACACCAAAACACTCGCACACTTAATCGCACCGAATAATACTTTGCACGTTAAATGAAAACTTGAACATTGCTACCGAAATTAGCAATGTTCTAGTTTTCATTTAACCTTCGAACTATTAAGCAGTGGGATTAACTTGGCGAATGTTTTGGTGTGTTGATATCACTCATTTGAAGGGCCGAACCACTCGGAACTTGGCGGCCCCTTTTTACCAGTTTTGGTTTTTGATATGATTACAGTAAATTGTAGGGAAAAGCAAAAGCAATCTCACGAACAGCTTTAGCACTGGGAAGAAAAAAGAAATGCATGGTCAGTATTTCCATAAAGATAAAACAGTAGATGAGCTGCTGACATTCACTGCTGACATTTTGCAACTTATTTTGCGGGAAGGTTTTAAAATTTTTAGCTAACGATGTTTGTTACCAGAAAAAAATTAGCCGAGCCGGGGATGCAATTTGTTCTAGACCTCGGGTCGTGTCTCACATCCGTATTCGAAGAATTCGTTTCCGCTTAAAATGCAATAATTTCGTACATTTTTGACCGATATTGACAATCCCACATACCAATTTTATCGTCTCGAAAAAAGCTTTAAATCATAAAACCAACTGTATTGACCTACACTGTCAATTAAGCATAGAAACATTTCAAACTTCCATTACCTCCGGCACACATCCAATATGGCAGCTCCCATGTGAAGATGTCCTGTAGTGTTGTGTTCGTCCGTTTTGAAATTTTTTTTTTAATTTCTCATTTGAGAAGTTGAGAAGTTGTATAGGGTTTAAAAATAAAATTGAAAAATGGCTAAAATGATCGTTTCTGACATACATTTTTGAATAGAACTGTATAAAGAGGGCTATAAGGTACTAGAAAGGAGAAGTACCAAATTATGCAATATAGTTTATGGTTCTGATGGTTTTGTTTTTTAAATTGCTAGAAATGTATATTATTTTGTTGATGGATTGTATTGTAATGTTGCCACTAATAAGTGTTTGCTCACTTCGTGGCATCTTTCTTTCTTTAATAATAATAAATAAAATTTGATAATGAAGACGATTTTTTTTATTTTTCCGAACTTTAAAGTGCCTTGCTGTTTTATTCGTTTAATGCGTAGTGCTTCACATGTTTTTATCAATCAATTATCAATTAAGTATAGTTTTACTTATCATCTTAACAAATTAAAGATACCTTGCAAACAAACAATGTTCGTCAAATACTCGAATTCGACACAATTATCGATTCTTCTCTTGCGAATTTGACTTAGCTCCACTCAAATTAAAATTATTTCACTCGTTCATCCTTAAGCAGCATCCACACCGGGCCCGTATGTGGTGTTCGGGGTCCAGGCCCCGGCTTGTGGCCACAGGCAAAACCTGACACCCTTCCTTCCTTACACCTTTCCACACTGAACTCCGACATCGCGTCCAAGGTCCGGACTTTAGTTAATCCTTCTCTCGCTACAACATTTTCGGCGCCACCGTTAGGGCACGTTTACGCAACCACTCGCTTCTGCATTCTCGCAGCTAGAAGCTAGAAATCAACTCAAATTCCAACATGGCCGCGGTTCTATGTCTGCCGCCTCAAAACGAAAACATCAAATAACGTGTGTTCAGAAGTGTTTGGGAAAATTGTTTCGTCATGAGGAATTCTTTATATTATGGGCACGGATTATAAGACTGCAAGTATTTACTAAAACGATGTTGGATTTAGCTAATCCATTTAGCGTTGTTACCACGGCAATGTCACCTTTGCCATCGCTATTGAGTTCTAGCTGCGAGAATGCAAAGGCGAGTCGTTGCATAAACGCGCCCTTATAGATTTCTTCCCTCCCTCCTCCTGCCCTCCACCTGCTTTCCCTCTATCCCGCTATTGTTTATCAGCGCTCCAAGAGTCAAAACGTTTCCCTAAAGCGCGAGACCGTGCTCCAACCCTTCC
>JAHWFP010012708.1:36816-48833 GCA_023313725.1 Lithobius niger
CCGTCCATTGCTTTTTTCAACTTCAGAATGGTATCAGATAGAAACGACGCGGAACGCACCATTAGATTTGCTAACCAAAACTTAGTTTAAAAACACGGCGAATTAAATCATCGTTGCTTCCTTATATAGCTTATAGACTTCTCGGGTGCACTGGTATAGCCTCGACAACTGAGGTGTCAGATTCGATAGGCGTCTTAATAATAATAATAATAAAATTTTGTCCACATTTAAATGGAAGGACACGGAAGGACGGTGAACCTCTGACACCGAGCCTGTTGATGAAGCGATGGAATCGCAATGGTGAAGGTAAAAATGGAAAATGTAGGAACGGGCTAACAACCAAATTTCTAAAGTTCAGCGAGTGGGCGTCGCAGAAAGGGTTGTAGGTTTTCTTTTTCCAGCATTCGACGAAAATCCCGCACTGTCAGTTGGTCTACAGTGTTTGCCCCAAGGGAATTCCAGATACGGATAACACGTACAGAGAAAAAATTCTGACGACAATTTGTGCGGGAGAACTGGGCTGCCAGTTTCCAACGATGGCCTCGGGTTTTATCAATGAGTGGTGCAACGTCAAAAAAAGGTAGGTTTACGGCAATCAGACCCCTCAGGATTTTAAAGGTCAAAATTAGGTCAAAACGAATTCTTCTCAACTGTAAGAGATCCAGTCCTGTTCTGGCAAGGCGGGTACGGTAATCTAAATCGCGTAGGCCATGCAAGCGTTTTGTGAACTTACGTTGCACAGATTCTATTTTATCAATGTCGCCCAAAAGGTGAGGGGACCATACTGGAGTTGCATACTCAAGAAGTGGTCGCACAAACACCTTGAAGGCCCAAATCCTAATTAGATTATTACCAGAAGTGAAGCATTTATTGACAATTGCCATGCGTCTAAACGCTATGGAACACACATTTTGACAATGAAGTGACGACTTAAGGTCGAAGGTAAACCAAACCCCGAGGTCCTTTACCTCACGGACTGCAGGAAGAGCGGACTGTTCAAGAAAATAAGATGGGCAATTATTTTGTGAGCCAATATGAAAGGCAAAGCATTTAGGAATTGAAAGTGGCAATTGCCAGATTTGTGCCCAATTGGCCACTCCCCGAATTTCGAAAACACGGCGAATTAAATCATCGTTGCTTCCTTATAGCTTATAGACTTCTCGGGTGCACTGGTATAGCCTCGGCAACTGAGGTGTCAGATTCGATAAGCGTCTTGGTCCGGCTGTGCATCTCTGGCTTCTTACAGACCCGGGTTCGATCCCGGTGAAGGGAAGCATAAATGTACAGGTTTTCTCCGGTTGTTGGCCCTTAAAAAAGCTCTAAGTTTACTGGCCTGCACCTTCTATTCTAGACGTAACTAAATGAAAAAATAACATTTGATCGTCGCATTTAAACCTTAAGGATAAAATGCAACCGTAAAAACAAAAGGATTTCGTTACAACAAACACAATAGCGTAATTTAAAATAGTCTCGACGCCATACTTGAACCGTTAACTGTTACTTGCGCTTACTTACGAAATTAAAACTGCAGGTAAAAAAATTAAGCCTAAAACTGAGATTATAAAATAAAACTAATATCACGGTGCCACGGTAACTTTAAGTTGCTACGAGTCGCTGCTGGTTTGCTGGGAGGTGCACCGTGTTGCATGAATAAATAGGCTTACTATCCAATACAATTTTCTGTTATCTGCTACTTACGAAATTAAAATGGCGGGTAAACCTTAGGCCTAAAACGTGACAATTACAACCATTACAAATTTAAAATAGGCCTAAAAGCTAAACACATTTTTAACCGCGACATGCGATGGTTACTGCTTTTAGATTACGTAAGAGACATTGCTGTGGCAGTGAGCGATAGACGTATGCACCTCAACATATTCGGAAGTAGCAGAAATATACAGAAGACCGGTTGCGAAAGTGGCAGATTTTTTTTTTTAGCTAATGGGGAAAGGACATTTTTGACGTATCAGCCAATCACAACACGCTTATTCTGATCAGCACTAATAATGGTCTACAAGCAGGCAATCAATAAGTGAAGAGTGCTCTTGTGCACTAGTGATAAGCAGGAATCACAACTAGTTGGCATTACAAAACATCAGAATTGAATACTTAGACTTACTAAAAATGTTGAATTAATCACTTGTTAATGAATGATAAGCTAAATTCAGTATGTGAGATAATTTTAGGTTAGGTGACAGCCGATTGTTTTCGGTGGGACATCAACTGCTACAACGACTTCTGGCTCTGACTGGTGCTAACTAGTATCGTGAAAACCGTAAAGCCGTGGTAAACTCCGAAACCATGCAAATGGCGACAGTACAAGTCGTTAGGCCGTGTTCATTTATTCCTGCATTAGGTGACGTATTACATCGTAATAAATATGATTTACGTGAGCTACACGGTGTGCTTACATGTATGCAGTGCATCTTCAATCGATAAATGGTCACGTGAAGTTATTTTAACCGTATTTTGGTCAGAGCCGTGTTCATTCGTTTCCATAGCAACCAAGATATCGTGGAGCGCATGGAAGTAGCTAACTTTGCTTCCAATGCACCAGCAAAAACATTTGCGATTAGATAAATATACAAGTAAATACGAATAAATGACAAATTTGGATATAAATTTGGATTGATAGTTTTAATGTTACGTAAACAGGATAATTTTAATAATGCGTGAATAGAAGAGTTTCAGCGACATTCTATGATAATTTCAATGGAGATACTATCTGCAAACGGCTGCGTACTGAAGCGTATTACCAAACGAAACTGAAACAAAAACGGAGGGATAGGGTAACACGTTAGCCACAATTAACAGACTAGCTAATAAATTAATACAAGCATAAAAACGTAAATATAATATGTAGAAATTCTTACATACGCGCATAAATGTATCATTAATGTAATCATAAAATAATAAAATAATTCTCGTGAGATGTTCCGATTAAATACCCCTCCTGCTGTGAGTAGTTATCGATATTTTTGGAGCACTCAAGATTTTGCTATTTTAAACTCGTTCGGGCTTTTTTCTGTTGACAAAAAAGTAAGCTCCCTTGCCACTTCGTAGCTCGGTATTTTAATAATTAGCCAACACAAGTACTCAAGAGTTTAATGGGAGCATTTACTTTCACACTCCAAAAAATTATCGATGACTACCCTTGCACGCCTGAGCACAATACCTTAAAATTCTTCTTATGGCTTTAACACTTGCAGTCATTTCAATTTTTTTTTAAGTGAAAGGGAAGGTTTTAAAATGTACTTTTCTCTAGTTATGGTTGCTTTTTTTTTAATTTTTAGTCCTGGTTATCCTTGAAATTTTTTCCCTCTATATGGATTACCGTTACTAAAAAATTAGTAATACTCACGTCATTTTTAGCCACGACACAGGCAACAAATACAGCTACCAAGCAGAAAAGGACCTTCATTTTTGAGTAGGAGAATAACACCTCAGCTAGGTTTCGGTAAAAGTGGTATCGACGACTGGAAGTCCTATTATTATAGTCACAAAATTGACAACTTTCTTCCTTCCGTTTTTGAGCGTTGGCCGTAGTAGATGAGTAATGTCAGTTGATAACAACAGAACACACGGCATTGCGACAGTCCATTTCTAAGGATGAATGTGCTAGAAGGAAATACGTGCCCGTAAACCCCTTCAAATTTCATACGATTTCTCCATCTCTTTTATTTCCAACTCGACTGTTTCCACGCCTTCCTATCGTGTTATTGACAAGCGTAATACTTAGTTTTGCAACTGACGTACCCATTTGGCAGATCATAAATCACAGTCCACGTGTCAAAATCCGACATAAACAAGCTCGTATGTCAAATTACGTAAGTCATGGAAAGTCGGCGCGACATAGTTCGATTACATAAACTTGCAGGTAGCTGTAGAGAAAATGAGAAGGCCTATTCCTCTGCTTCGCTTGAACACTAAGCACAGCAAAATCAACACATTTCCTCCATTTTTGTTGCCATTATCAGATGGAAATGTTACAATAGAATTTTCCCCCAGAAAATTTCCTCTGATGACGTCTCCCAAGTACGGAAACATTTTGATTTTGCTGCGTTTAGAATTTTAGTGAAGCAGAAAGACTTGGCCCTTTCATTTTCCTGAATTTTCCTGCAAGTTAGCAAGCTTTTGTATGTAT
Source organism: Lithobius niger (assembly GCA_023313725.1). NCBI lineage: Eukaryota > Metazoa > Arthropoda > Chilopoda > Lithobiomorpha > Lithobiidae > Lithobius > Lithobius niger. Next base: position 40,961 of record JAHWFP010012708.1, read on the forward strand.
TAAAGGTAGGTTTTACTGGTGTAGAAGTTGGAAATTCGAAATCAAAAAATTGATGGAAAAAAATATTAGCAGGTTTGATGTTTTAAAGGATAAGCACTCACGTGATTAACGGCGTCATTTTTTTTTCCTTAGGAATTTTCATGGAGCACAAATTGTCAGCAAAACTAATCCTTATCACTTTATTGCCCATTCGTAGTTCCAGTTTTTTCAGCAATTTTTTTTTGGTGTATTAGGCACTAAAAGAACAAAAAAAAAATACAGCATGTCTACACATGTAGACTTTGGGCATAGAGGATGTTCCAAGAAAAAATAAAATTTGCTTCTTTACCTGCCTGCCTGCGTTATACTGTGCGTTATACTGTGCTATAGTTTCTACAGCATGAGGTAACCTAAACCTTGCATTTAGAACACTGAAAACACGTTTTACTTTTATTAGTAGGTCATTTGTGCCACTTTCTCCAGTATTTCCTACTGGAATATTCTTATGTTTATCAGTGTAGTTGATGACTTTGAATTGAAATTTTGTCAACTATACGATATCTTTGCCTTCACTATCTACCACGTCTGCATTTTTTTTTTGCTTAAAATTCATTTAAATCCTTCTAAATGGTCTTCATTCATTACTAAGTTATTCTCACTGTTATGAGCCAACTCAGTTTCTCCCATAGGTGTCCGTTGTCTACATTTGTAGACAACAATATGAACCAGGAATGCCCAATCTACATTAGTAGACACAATGTTTTACAATAAGTTTTGCCTACTAAATCTAGACACACGCTAGTGTGTCGCGCCAAATTAGGTAACAATCATCACAACAAACATCACATCAATTCAATTGTCGAGGTTGTAAACCATTGTAGCGCGGCGCCATAGCGTCAGTGTCTTATATATTGAAGCATAGTTGGGCACATTTCAGGTGCTTGAGGAAAAATAATAATGCGGTACAAAAGCTTAAAATGTATTGAAATCAAGAGCAATGACCAACCTGACAAAAATTAACTCGTGTAGGAATGCCAACTAAGCTGCTTTCAATGCCAAATCTGACCCTCAATAACGTTGAAAATGTGTAACTAGCTAGCTAGCTGCTATATAGCTAATTCTAGTCCGCTCATCCCCATGTTAATTTCCATAGGGTGATTATTCATCGATACCGAGATAACGGGAAGGCTTCCAGCTATGAAATTGGACGAATGGCTACAGTTCGATACAAACTGCTTACCTTTTATGGTTTGCAGCCTAGGGATGTAACGAGGTTGATGTGGGATGGCGCGTAAGTACGAAAATATTGTTATAACCATTGTTAGTATTGTCGGCATCGTCTCTCATTGGACAGCCAAAGTTCGGACAATGACAACGTGTATACTGACGTGCGCGCCTAGACACACACTAGTGTACCACGATAATCTAAACAACGCTGTCAAAGAAATTGTATTCACGTCCAATTTACGAAAAATAAACCAACTCGAAAACAAAGCAAAATAAACAAAGCCAGAAACTGGTGAAGAGGCCACCAAGTTGAGAGTGGTTCGGCCCTTCAAAGAAGTGATATCAACACACCAAAACTAACGAAATAAAACAAATTACAACATAATTAAAACCAAACAAAAACCTATAAAGAGGTGACCAAGTTGAGAATGGTTCGGTCTATAGGCAAAAGGTAGTAGCAAATTGTTGAAAACCAATTTCTTGTTTACGTTCCTCTTTATTACATATCTACACTGTAGTGGAGTTGAGTCTAATACACAATTTAAAAAAAAAGGAATGATATCATATCAAAAACCAAAACTGGTAAAAGGGGCCGCCAAGTTCCGAATGGTTCGGCCCTTCAAAGGAGTAATATCAACACACCAAAACATTCGCCAACTTAATCGCACCGAATAATACTTTGGACGTTAAATGAAAACTTGAACATTGCTACCGAAATTAGCAATGTTTTAGTTTTCATTTAACCTTCGAACTATTAAGCGATGCGATTAACTTGACAAATGTTTTGGTGTGTTGATATCAATCCTTTGAAGGGCCAAACCATTCGAAACTTGGCGGCTCCTTTTTCCAGTTTTGGTTTTTGATATGATCTAAATAACCGCTGCTGAAATCTTTGCGTCCACGTGCTTTGACCATTTTTAAAGCTACACTGTATACAACAATACGCCAGCAATACCTTTACAACCTAAAATATTGTACATTAGCTAACGAGTTGTGAACGTGTGCATACATGGGTGTGATTTTGCAGGTTGCCTGTATTTTGGCCTCTTTATTTACATTTTTAGAGAGGTGCTGCCCTCTAGTGGAATTTTTTAGAAGTTAATTTATCTCCATATGTGCACATTGGGCCAATGAGGGTATGACGTGTATGCAATACAGAACTCAGGAAAAAATAAAGAAAATTGTCTACTTTTGTAGACAATGAGCAAGAAAAGGTTATTCTTATGTAGATAAACCGACTAAGTTCTGAACCACTTTAGAAGTGGCTACGAAGGTCAAACTCGGGGATTTGAATCAGGAGAAGTCCTGTCATGGCAGGAGGCGACGGTATGTCCATCACATGATTTTGAAGAAATGAGGTATTTTATCACGTTATCCTGATTGGCAGGAACGGCATGGAACTTTGCCATATCCCTTTTTCAGTTACTGTACGCAGCACACCGTTTCTTCAAGCAGATGGGCTGAGCATAGCCAATAATAAAAAATAAAATGAAGAAACAATATTCCATCACTTATTTCATAAGTCATTCCATCGGCTCTTTTCATACAGAATCTATTCGTCAAAATTTATTTATTATGTTGTTTTTTGCCTATAGCCTTATTTATTAACGCAGGCAACTCGCATCCAAATTTGGGGATTCCTGAATAGTGGACGACAATGCAGGAAGACTCTTGCTACCACACGACGAAAAACTACAATAATATTTAAACACAAGGTTTTATCAGTGTGGCAGGTACATAATTTTCTGTGGAGAACCACTTGATTTTACACTCCCCCTGCGCCCCAAACTAGTAAATTTTGAGTTCCAGGAGACACTCGTGCGAAGCAGGCAACCGAGTTTCTGTTTACGATGACGATTTGAGTTGAGTGTAAAATCCTTTTCTTTTTTTAATTCCTCATTGCCAGGGTGCGGAAAACTTTCTCTTTGGCATCACCGTCACACACAAAAAATTTCATCACTCTGGGGGTCATTCTCTTGAGATGCCCCAAGGGCCTTTAAGTTTAACATTTACGGCAATGGGTGGAACGGCGAATAGGGCAAAAATTATGATTTTACGGTTTTAAGATCTATAATTTTGAAGATTGTCTCATTCTATACTCTCAGAAACAACCTTAAACGTTGCAACGTTTTCTTGCTATTATAGCTACTTTTTCCCAGTTACTCGTCATATGCGTTCATGCTTTTCACAGAAAGTGACAAATTCCATTAATTTTGGGCCCCAAGCCATCCATCTATATGAAGTATAAAGTACCTTGGGTGCACTGGGGCCACACGCATGGCCTCTTTGATAGCGTTTATTCGCTGAATCATTAACTCAGTTAAAAAAAAAACGTATAGAACCTTTTTTTGTAGACAATTCCGTGCTCTACAATTTCGGATTAAACATATTTTATGCAGCCGTTTCCGTGATAGATTAACAAAAACTGATTTTGAGCGCATGTTTCCAAGATGGCGGCATTAGCTCAACATTTTTGTACACCGTTTAATGGCTGAATCATTGAACCTACGAAAAAAACGAATAGAACATTTTTTGTAAAAATATCATGCCCTACATATTTGGATAGAACATATTTGCATGCTCTAGCACCCGTTACCGAGATAAATTTAAAAAAATTTATCGATGTCAAGCGTCTTCTTTCTAAGATGGCGGCGTTAGCTCAACACGGACAGATGAGGACTCTTAGTATGTTGAACTTGATGTCACTACGAACATCTGTGCCAAAAATCAGTTTATTATAAATTATTCCGAGCATTTGATCTAATTTGACTGGCTAAAACCCATTACAATGTCACCGTTAAACGGGCGTGGGACAGTACCTTATTGGTTTAACGAGTTTTGATTAGAGTGGATGGAAATAATACATCGCCACCTTTCCACCGAGCCTAGCACATCCACTTCGGACTATTAGAGAGCTTACAACAGCACTTTTAAATCGAAAATAACCACACGCTTTTGCCGAAAACCCATTACAATGTCATCTTTAAACGGTCACTAATTGGATTAACGAGTTTCAATTAGGATGGATGGATGGAATACATCTCCACCTTTTCAACGAGCCTAAGTATGTCTACTTTGAGCTATTATAAAGCTTATGAGAGCACTTTTAAACCGAAAATCGTTATAATAATTTATTAATATTAGTTGTGCGCATGCAAATTTAACATAATGTACTTGAAATACGATTTTGGCGGTCAAGAATTGCTTTTACGTAGTTCATTTAAAGGACCTTTCATGTCCCAAATTGCATGCTGAACATATGTGTAACACGTGTTTGCACTTTTTCTAGCGGTTCAGAAGATATAGCCAAAAAACTGTTTTGGGAAGGTTTTTACCCCCCCCCCCTCCCTCTCGCTAGAAATCCAGGTAGTATGTTATTCCTAGTGATCAATAGGGTCGCTGTCCAAAATTTCAGCTTTACATACTTCTGTTCTAGATCTAACCCTAATTTGCCAGGGCTACAAGGACTTGCAGTCAAAAAACTGTTTTCGGTTATCGGGGTGGGGAGGGGCGTAGTCTTCACTGATCTCTCCTTAGGAGGGGTTTTGAACTCGCAACCATAGCTGTTATCCCCAGTTACCGTTTATGTGCATCCTTCACTCATTTTAAATTTCCAGCTTTTCAACACTAGATATTTATCTTACATCATTGCACGGGTTCATGGTGCAACCTGGTGGGCAGTGTGTTGACTAAAATAGGAGGAAAAATATCCCATTGAAATAACATTGACAGCTGTCTACGCACCTTTTTTCGTGGCAGTGGAATTCAATTCTAAATTTGTAACAATTGTTTAATTAAGTTAAGGCAGCACACCGTTTCTATAACCGTTTTCTATAATAAGCCATATGATTTTATCAGTAGTAATATAACGAGAGCGTAGTTTTTTATCGATAAATTTTCTCAATCACGAGTTGCGTTCCGAAGCTGAAAAAATACCGAACGCTTGCGCGAGGTGTTTTTATCAGCTTGGGAATGTAACGAGTGGTTGAAAGTTTATCGATACTTAAACTACGCTCGAGTTGTATTTGAAACGAGAATATACCATCTCCTTTAAACATCACTTCAACTTGCATAGTACGGCAGTGGCTTCTTGCTTGAATGTAAAATTCCTGTATGCACGAAATGATGAAAGTGTACAAATTGTTGCCAGACGCGATTACTGGTTCGTTTAGTGTTTATAGGATAGGTATTTTCTACCGCCGCCTTCATAAATAAAGCAGTTTTGTTTCGCGTACGATCCGTCACAAATTTACCGAAACCGAAAGTAATGGCCGTGATGGGACGAAGTAGCTGTCAGAGCGCTTCACCAAAGTAAATATGTATGTTTGTTTTAATGAAAATGTTGTTTCTTAGGTTTAAAATAAAATGTGCTCCGTAACTATACTAAGTTTTACGGTAATTTTTATTACTGTAATTTATTTTGTACTATTTCCGGTTAATTCAAGTACCGCGTAATATTGACGTACTGTGGGTTGCCTTTACCGCAACGCTATAGCTTCGCATAGTAGCGGCGTTAGGCCTAACCTAATGAGAGCGGCCTCACGCACTTAGGCTGCCCATCTTTTGTCACCATGGTAACCAAAGATTAAGAGCACGTCGCCGGAAATTCAAATAATGTGTCATTTGGCTAGCAGATACGTCGTACACGTTTAGAAATTGGTTTAGGCCTACCAAATGCAGTTCTTGTAAACGTTCGTTATACTGCGGAAAACAAGGTATCAGGTGAGTCCAGTGAGCTTGGATTACATGTATAGCTTTGATAGGGTGGACCCACTTACTATTAGGGCGCGTTTAGCAAGGACAGTTTTCTCGCTTACTAGTTTTTACTTGGTCAGTACTAAATCTGCTGGCTGCTTCTCGCCGTTGTCGAAGAATACGGCTTTCGAGTTGTCTATACGTAGTAACCATGACAACAACACGGACGCAAATTTTCTCCTCGTGCCTCGCGACACGACGTACGATGCTTGCAACATGACAGCATGATTAATGACAACAAGAAAACAATTTTTACTGCAGTTCACGACGACGGACAGATTCCTGAATACTGGCATTCGAAGGTTTGCTTTCGATTCGATAACTACGAAATGGACGCCATGTTGGATTTTGAATTCTCGCTGCGAGTTGCTATTTATTCTGCCGTCGTTTGATCACTGCTAGGAGCTGTTTTTTTTTCAGCGAGAAGAGAAAATTTTGGCAATAGCGTGAAATGGAAACAATGTTGTAGCAATGTTTAAAATGACTGTTGCACTTTGTTCTTTGTCCGTGTTGTTATTTATAATACATTTAATTTGTTGTCTATTACCGCATTCATTTAATAGAAACGGAAAATTAACCGTAAATAAATAACGGTTGTCTAGCAAATAGCTTTCGGCGAGCGAGAAGATCTCGTTGCATAAACGAGCCCTTAGGGCGCGTTTACGCAGCGACTCGCCTTTGCATTCTCGCAGCTAGAATTCAAATGTGATGGCAAAGGTGACATTGCCATGGTAACAACGCTAAATGGATTAGCTAAATCCGACATCGTTTGAGTAAATACTTGCAGTCTTATAATCCGTGCCAATAATATAAAGAATTCCTCATGACGAAACAATTTTCCCAAACGCTTCTGAACTCACGTTATTTGCTGTTTTCGTTGCGAGGCGGCAGACATAAAACCGCCGCCATGTTGGAATTTGAGGTGATTTCTAGCTTCTAGCTGCGAGAATTGGCAAAGTTGTCGTTGCCATGGTAACAACGCTATCTGGATTAGCTAAAACTGACGTCGTTTGAGTAAATGCTTTAAGTCTTATAATCCGTGACAATATGTTAAAGAATTCGTCCTGACGAAATTTACACAGTCGCTTCTGAACTCGCCTTATTAAGTGTCTTCATTGCGAGTCGACGTAGCTAAATCCGCCGCCATGTTGGAATTTCAGACGATTTCTAGCTTCTAGCTGCGAGAATGCAAAGGTGAGTCGTTGTGTAAATGCGGCCTTACGCTGTGCTGCGAGAAACCGTGCGAGATTTTGGTAGCTGCTTTGCGTATACTTCAAACGCGTCTGATGTTTCTGCTCCCATTTTTCGCGCCATTTTACCGATTCTTGCATCTCATTGGCTTTTGATTTTTCCGATGAATCGACACAAAATTGGACTAACAAACGAACGAGTGACGTATCATCAAACGTAAGCCGGACCGCTCCAATTGCTTAAATTGTTTTAAAGTGCAATAACCTACCAGCACAATCGACAATGCGACTTAAAATCGCAACGTTTGTTATCAGTAGGAGAGCATACGTCACAAGCGACCATCGTAAACGCATGCCATTGTTTTGGTTTCAACGCAACTACGTCAGCAACTCTCGTCTTCGGTAATCTGGTAAGAATTTTTCGTTTTGTTTTAGTTAACACTGGCGATAGCCAGTGTTAGTAAGGGTCAGCCTAGGGTCTCTGTGTTAAACTCTTAACTTTGAGAGCTTATAACGCCGGCAAAAGTCAACATTTTAAAACCAAATTTGGAATCCAGCCTCGACTAGTCAAGGCCTCTCTACAGTCCAAAAATTGTGACATTCGGTCCAGCCAAACCCGAGATACAGAGAGGGGCCAAATAGACAACTTCTTGTTCTGCTTCGTCTTGATGATGATGTTGTTGTTCTGGGGATACTTTCGTCTGTCCTCTCTACAGGTCAAA
>JAHWFP010012708.1:53833-69301 GCA_023313725.1 Lithobius niger
AGTTTTGCTTCTTTGTGCACATTTTTGGGCTTTTTATTGACTTTAACGCGTAATATGGTATTGGCGTACATCGTATAGGCGTATAGGCCAAAAATATATTCGAATATTCGTTCAAAAATTTATTTTTCCAAGTTTTGACCCCCCCCCCAAAAAAAATAATTTTCATTAAATACTTAAGGACTTAAATACTATAATGCCAATGCAAGGCATCATAATACATAATATATAAACAAGTTTAATTTAATCTAGTAGGCAAGGCTTAAATGTTTTAGGGAGAACTGCCGCGTGCATTCGTAATGTTAACCCCTGTCCCCTCCCCTCCCTCCACATGCAAGTGAAATGAGCAATCCAAAACGCATGGATTATTGCAACTACAGATTTGTTGGGAGGGAAGGGGGAAGGGAAGAAAATATAGTGCAGAGTGCTGGGACTCGAGAAGCCCACAGAAACCCTTAAAAACCAACTAAAAATAAAAAATAAAAACAACGGAAATCTATAGCCACTATAAACTTATTTTTGCGAATATTCGAATGAAATATATCCTATTCGAAAATGCTCTCAACGAACAAATACTCGAATATTCGCCCGACTAACCCCCCCCCCCCCCCCCTACTGTTTAGGCCTATACCATATAGGCCTACCTGGATCACGACTTCTGAGAAACACTGTATATGCAGCATACCAGTTGCTTCAAGCGATGAAGCTAACAATTTGAAAATAAAAATAGGAAACATAGCTCCGTAACTTACTATAGTTTTTTGCTCTTTTCATACAAAATCTATTCGCCAAAATTTATCTATGTTGTTTTTTTTTGCCTTATAGCCTTATTCACTAACACATGTGACTCAAATCCAAATATCGGGACTGCTAAAAAGTATATGACAATGCAAGAAAACCTTGCTACCACAGGCAAACTAGGAACAATATTAGTGCCGCGGGTAGAAATTTTGGCGCGGAGAACCACTTGATTATTTTACACGCCCTGCACCCCAAGTAAGCAACGCAGCTTCTGTATGTGTTGTCCGTCATTAGGGTTCAGTGTAAAAAAACATTTTTTTTTTAATATTCCTCATTGGCAGGGTATGGGAAAGTTGCACATCTTGAGGTGGCCCAAGGGCCTTCGAGTTTTACATTTACGGTAATGGGCGGAGTGGCAAAAAATTACAAAAAAAAGGAGATTTGACTATTTTAAAATCTAATTTTGGAAGATTATCTAATTCGATTCTCTTACAGAAACGACGTCAGCGTGCCGTAATTGCAAAGAATTTTATTTTTCTTCAAACCTTTTGGAATAATTTGGCATCGAAAATAGGCCAAAATGACATTTTTGGGCAATTTTGGCCCAAAACTACTATTTACACTATTGCACAGACAAAAAAAAAATGTTTCTTTCCCAATTGCGGCAACTTTCTTAGTCTCTAAAGTGTTTCAAGTGAGATAACGTTAAAATTAAATTTTAAAACCAGTCAAATCATTATTTTTTGCCTTTTTCGCCATTCCGCCCATTGGCATACTACGTTAAGCTTGAAGGCCCTTGGGCACCTCAAGAGTGATGATATTTTGTATGTGTGGAAGTGATGACCCAGAACAACTTTTCCACGCCCTGCAAATGAGAAATTCCCCCAAAAAGGTTTTTACACGCCACACTCTTTATTGTCCATACATCTATCTAACCGCCCAGAGGTAACATTTTAACCTCATTTCTGATGCCTATGAAGCTGTATGTCAATACGGCTGTAGCATACGGTAGGTGTTTGTTTATTTATCTTCTTAGTCCGGTTTCATTTCGCTTCCACCATTTAGTGGTTCTATCAACGGTTGGATGAGTTAAGAAGAATTTGGAACTGTAGGAATCGCCTAGGCCCATATAGACATGATACAAAGTATAGTTCATCCCTCGCAACTATGAATCGGTGTTCTGATCGGTATGCGCTCCGGCAAAAAATTACTTCACAATATTTATGCCTAACTTGCCAGAAACTTGACGCATTTTAGCGTTGTTTCGGTAAAATAAGGTTCTGGCAATGTTTAAGTGTCCGGAAACGCAACTAACAGATACTCCCGCAGAGGACCTCGTGATACGGGATGAAATATGAAGCGATACTGTACACTCCGCCATCCTATGGATAGTATGGACGAGTATGCATTACTCAGCTCCTGCTGCAAATAATTCAGTACATTTAGAACTAAGAATTCTATGACCAATTATAGCCAAAGCTTTAAACCTGCTGGCTATCAACCATCGATGCTTTTTGTTTTGATTACAGAATCTGCATACAATTTTTTGTTTACTAAATTAGCGAGCTTATTGTGTCGCACACGTTTTTACACTTCGCAGGGTTCATTAATATCATGACACATTATATTTTAACAAATCGATTGAGTTGTTTTCCCCTTGTTTAAAGTTGTGAAATGATTGTGAAATTAAAAAAATCTTTCTTATTGCTGAAGGAGGAAAACATAGTTAATCTGTTAATTTTGCATTCGATCCTCTCAATGCTGCGTTTTCCTGGAGGTTTTTAGGTTCCTTGTAGCCGCCTACGTCGTAACCCAATTGCGCATGTACGAGCACAACCCTCCGCTATAAAAGCAGCTTCAACTTGTTTCGTGTTTAGGTATTATAGTTGGCTTTCTATACATACAATTAAGAGCTTTCTGTCAAGTCAAGAAATCGGCTAAAAAAGGACTGGACCCTTCGTCGTCACCGAATAATACTTTGGAAGTTAAATGAAAACTTGAACATTGCTACCGACAGTAGCAATATTCTAGTTTTCATTTAACCTTCGAACTATTAGTAGGTGCGATTAACTTGACGAATGTGTTGGTGTGTTGATATCACTCCTTTGAAGGGCCGAACCATTCGGAACTTGGCTGCCCCTTTTACCAGTTTTGGTTTTTGATACGATCAAGACACACGCTAGTGTGTCGCCCGCCAAGATAAATGATAACATCTAGACATCTAGATAATATGTATATATGAGCATGGCGACCACTAGTCACGTTGTGTCTTTACTGCAAAGGTAGTTTGGCTGTTTTCAGCCATCTGAGGATAAATAACTATGCAACAGAAAAGGCTGAAACTTGTTTAATCGGGAGACTTTAGCCTAACAACATAAAAGTCACTATTAAGGACACAGCTTAACATTTTCTTGTTGAAAAAACGACGTGAATAACGTTGATATTTGAAATGCGGGCGGGAATCCTTACAAAAACAAGCGTTACTAGTTAGTAGTTAGTAATCTACCCCAAAACAACTACTAACTAGTAACGCTTGTTTTTGTATCACGAAAATAAATTCCTCCATGCGGTGAATAAAGCTGGTTCTTAGCTCATTTTACAGGTATTGCTCTGGAGATGTGCTCTTTTCATATGGACCTTTCTAATTGGTCAAGTGGTTCAGGGGTTAGGGAGCGCCAAACGACCAAATTGATTGTTTTACATTATTTTAAACATTGTTTTTATGCAACAATGCTAAACTGAACATTAAATAAATCCGTTTGTCGTCATTACTAATATGAAATGCTGTCATGTAAAAATTGTGTTTCCATTTCATAATTGCTAAAAAAAAAAAAAAATGGATTTCATCAATTTGATATCAACCCCAAAACAAAACTTGTTAAGGATTCCCGCCAAGCTTTTCGGCCGTGTGAAATCGTGATATCAAACGCCAAGCTCTTTCGCCAAGCTAATCCCACCAACTAAGACGTCAAACGTTAAATGAAATAATTGAAAATTACGCAGTAAGCAATTTTCATATATGTCATTTAATCTTCGAAGTATTAGCTTGGCGAAAGAGCTTGGCGTTTGATATCACGACTTCCCACGGCCGAAAGGCTTGGCGGGAATCCTAACAAGTTTTGTTATGGGATAGTATCCTATACATAAGGTAAAAAGAACTTGCTATTCTCTAGCTATAACACATTTGTAAAATAGCCGAGAACAGTTTGTTGATGCCTCAGGCTGTAATTTAAGTAGTTCGTTGTAATGAGGTCCCGCGACTTTGTTATAACCGGTGTAACTCTATTGCGAGTTGGAACTTTTCCGTGAAAATCTTGAAGACCCAAGCGTATGTAGGTTTGACTTTTGATGGTTAGATTGTGATAACCCAAGCTAATGTGTTTTTCATTATCTATATTTACGTAGAGCTCAACTATGTCTTATAGCGAAGTTTCTCGTATGCAGTATTCATATTGCCCTTGACTGACCTCACGTCAAGTCTTTGCATCATTAGCAATATAAACCAATATTAACTGTCTTTCATCATAAAATAGGCTATTGCGCCTGGAGCTTAAAAAATCTCCTATGCAGTCAGCCGATATTACTTTGTTTGCCTTTAAACTTTATCTGAGCGGCTTCACCGTCATGCTCCCATAAAAACACGTAACTTTCTCCCGCCTGTTCTGAACCTTGGCCGGAACATTCCCCTTACGTTCTTTATTTTATGTTTTGATGTTTGATATTTTATGTTTTGATGTTTGAGTATCAGATATACATATAATTCCTTGTTACTCACTTGTGTGAAGTATTATTCTAGTCACTTAATGACTTGGCTGTGTAATATCCACGAGCACTCCAGCTCAGCCCCTTCAATAAATGTATCCCAATATTTTTTGAAAATAGAAACTCGCCTTAGTGTGATTTTGAGTCAGTTTGTCGTATTGAGTGTTTGCCTGATTTGCTTTTAGGTTAAATTAATACTCCGATCAAAGTATGTGTAGCGTTGGGCCTGGGACCTCTGCGCTATAAAAATAAAACTCGCTCCCCCCTCCCCACAACTAAACTAAATCGCTACAACTCAACGCTCCCCCCTTACCCATTACAAAATCTTACTCGATACTTTCTTTTCTTCATTTCTTCTTCTTCTTTTTTTTCTTTCTTCTCTTCGTTTTTTCTTTGCCTTTCTCCATTCAATTTTCTATTTGTCTTTCTTCTTGTCTTCTGTTCCGCTTGTCTCTCTTTGCCAGTGCCAAGAAAGACAAGTTAGATGCTCTGCCAGTTTAACTGGCTGAAAGACAACTCGACCTATTCATCAGATGGTAGAAAGTGCATATTTTGAAAACGGAGACGGAGGCGCAGCACAAGCGCTACTTTATGACCTCATACTATGTTCTAGAGCTTGCACGATGGACACAACAGTGCTATGAAGTAAAACAGGCTCTATAGTGATATAAGAATAAAAAAGCCAAGCAGTGCGCAACTAACATATAAAAAGCACGACGTTTCGAGGTTACTGTAACCTCGTCATCAGGTGCACTAAATCCACAAAAGTTTCGTCAACATCTTAAATACAGCTCGTGATAGCTTCAGCATAGGGTTGTACAAAATACTTTTAAGTTGGAAATAAAACATAAGAAAACAATTAAAAAGATTAAAAAGACGCTAAGCTTAACCTGGACAAAATAGGTAAGCATTAGGAGACCAATCGACCTCACCCCTGCGAATGCAGAGAAGAAGTGAAGTCATGTGGCTGGGGCTTCAGTTTAAATACTATTTTGATGGAAGGTGGGGGTGGGAGTGAGGTGGGGGGTATCGTTTGAAGCAAACCTAGAGATTCCGAGTTTGTGTAGAAGTGGGACGTATTCCTTAATATTTTTATTTTCAGGCATAATAAGATTATGCACGGGGGGTAGGTGAGAAAGGATGACATTAGTTTACAAGTTAATTCGCTAACGAAGTTTATTGTCAGTAAAAAGATGGCCGTTTCCTCCAGGTCTGGTGTGTGCCCTGTATTTAACTGATCTGGAGAGGTACCCGTTGCAGTGCAATGCTGTACTTACGAATTTGTTTCATTTCTTAATTTAAAATTAGATTTATGTGCCGTGATTCTTTCTCTAAGCTTCTGTTGCGATTGTCCCACATACGTGGCACCACACCCTGGGTGGGAACAGGGTATCTGACATAACCTATTTTTGGTTGCTAGCTTCCTTTCTTTCTTATCACCTTTTTTTTCAGGTGTTGTGAGCTGCTGTAAGTTGGGATGATTGCTAGAAATAAGTCTAATATTATTTTCTGCAAGAATTTTACTAAGTGGCTCAGTAATGCCTTGGGCGTAGGGAACGGAAAGATAAAAATCAGGTTTGATGTAGCTTAGCTTACTTGGTTGAAGGGGTGTACTAATTAATCTAGTCAAGGGGTAAAAACGGGTAACCATTGGCTAGGTATTTCTGCAAGGTGTACTTCAGCTCTTCCTCGAGAATTGCTTTATTGGTTGTGAACGCAAAAATGCGCCTAATTTTATTTTTTACGACGTTAACTTTAGGCAAAGGATCCGATCAGGACGAAATTCTATTGTGCGTGTGGCTTGCATTGGCTTCCTACAATATACAAATTCAATTTTCCTAGATGGGTTAATTATTATAGTGACGTCTAAATAACGAAAGGCATTGTTCTTGGACCCTTCCATTCTTAATTTTAATAAAGGGTGAAATTCATTAAAAAAAAAAGGGCACGATTCTTATCTGTGGATGGCATCTGTGGAGATATATCGACAATAGCTGTGCCTCGGCATCCTTCACAGATAATAGTTTTCTACTAATTTGAATGAATTTCACCCATCATTAAAATTTACAACGGAAGTGTCCAAGAACAATGCCCTTCATTATTTACAGGTCACTATAATAATTAACCCATCTAGGAAAATTGAATTCGTGTTGTGGGAGATTTTACGTGCAAAAATATTACATGAAACTGACACAAAGTGTTTTTGTCAGCCTTTGTTAAGTAGACGTATAACCACAGAAATACTCAAGTAATAAATTTTACTTAAATAGTTACTGTATTTCTATTTCAGAATTTCAATAATAATCAGAAACTTGGGTCTGTTATTAAGCAGGCTTCGATTTCCTTTTTTATTATTCCTATTATATCAAAGTCCCACAGTCTAATACGGCAATACTTTTGGCATGAAGTAATCTGTTTGTTGTTTGTTGATGTTTTAGATTCTAGCTTTCGTTTTAAATGTCGCACAAATCTTGTAATCCGCCAGAGGATTATTTGTTGTTCCATGTAAAAGACAAATCTGAATGGCGTATATATTTACTAGGTTTACTGGATAAGCCTTCTTACTAATGCAAATTATATACATTATATAAAAAAGTACAAATTAGTGGTTTTATTGCTCAAGTTTATTTGCATTGTTCGAGTGCTCTCGATGAATTACAAAAAGGTTGAAAATTAACAATTATGTTGCTAGAAACCATTCTCATCAGACAGAGATTCGGATATCCAGTTTATTCAACCTTCACAGCCTTTGTTTTTTCTATTCTCTTCTGTCCTTATCAGTGCAGGCCTAAAATAAAGATATTTTTAACGTAATTAAAAAAATAGCAGTAAAGTCCATTACTTTAGTTCTGGTTTCTTAAATTCTTAGCCAAAACATAGGTTAAATAAAAATATAAAGACGAAAAACTTATCAGGAAAGAAAACAAAGAAAAGCCAAAAAACATAAGATGAGAGAGAAATACACTAAAAAATATCGTACACTGGTGGGTAATGAATAACATACTGTTAAGAAAGAGTGAAAAACCACAACATCAAATCAAAGTCATATTAAGTTAAAGAAACTTACGTGATTTGACATTTTCACAGTAAATGATATTTTTAGTACACCAATAAAATCAGAGGGGGGAAAATATTCATTACCTGTTTTAGGAAACAGCTGAATCAGCTTAACTCAGCAAATACAAAAAAAATTAAGAATAAAACCATGAAACAATTCTTTTCGTAAACAATTTAAAAGACAATGTAGAAAAAACTGCAACCAATTAAAAACGTTAAAAGGGTTATTATTTTGTGAAGAATTTTAAAAATCAATAGAAAGGTAAGAACGAAAAAAGCTGGTAGTAAAAAAAGCTAGCTTGGAATAATATTTACGTGAAATGACGCTGTGTTATCAAATCCAATATTATTTTAATATATCACCACATGAATTGTCAAATTCACATGATGTTCATCGAGTTAAAACAGGGGTTTACATGTTGGATTCTAAAACTAAAAATGTGTACAAATTACCTTAGCTACCTTTACACAAATAGTGCAGTAAACACATATGCAAACCAATTCAATCGAGCCAATTTAACTTCCCGACCCCTAGCATTTTGTATATTTGCATCAACTGACATTTTGAAACAAGCTGTTATTTTATTATTTTATATTAGAAAACTATGTTTACCCACAAAAGTTCAATTTGAGTTTCTTGAAATGTGTTTCTGAGCAACTCATTATTATTATTGCTATCATAGAAGCAGACAGTCAGCATTATGGAATGAACTAATGAGATTGCAAAATCTAGACACATGCTAGTATGTCACCGTTAAGTAGATGAGATTTAATTGTTGTTAGAGCCTAAATTATTGTTGTCGGATCGCGGCTCACTAGCACACTGTGTCTTTTAACTTGAACAAGCTTATACCCGATTTCCGCATACTGGCGTAAATTCCACATGCAGTACAAATCTTGGCAAATCGTTCGAAACAGGTGTCTTAGGTCGAGTAACGAAAAAACCTAAACATTAAAAGTGTGGGAAGTTTGGCAAATCTAAATTTTGGAACACACGTAAAGAGTCGTATGAGGAAATGCCTTTTTCGTAAATAGGAATTGAAGCTAGAAGAACGTGGACTAGATTTGGCGCGTAACTGCAAAATTATTGCTTTAACCATCGTTTGTATTGTAACCCAGCAGTATACTAAAACGTGCTGAAGTGTACACGCTTATCGTTTCAGTACTTAATAGTCAGAATACATTGTTGTTGCAAATATGTGGCTCACTATTTTCTCTATGTACGTTGTTGATGGAGGCATTGATGTTTACCTGTTGTAGAGCGGGACCTTCGGGACCAGGCTTTGAGAATAAAACAGATGACTCACTAACAGACAGGGTGCCTTTTACTAAAAGTGGTTTTTTTTTACATACACGAATCCTAACCGGATTATCTGCCCCACGACGATGAGAGGGACAATTTTGCTGGAGACAAAGAAAAGTAGGAAACAAAATGCAGATCGTGAGCACAGGATCCAATCAAAGAGGGAAAACGTAATTTTTTTAAAGAAATAGATCTTGGTTATTCACCAATTTTGCTGGTTCATGGTAGTGTGTCGCCGACAAGCAGATGATGTCATATATTAATTCTTATTGTTACTGTTGTTGAATTTGACGTGTACGTCACTACCTACGATTGATTATAACTGTAAAACTTACATCATAAAATTCCTCCTGAAAAAAAGGCAGATGAAGATCGATCTGTATGACCTTTGGTACGTTCTCAGACCTATATGAAAGGTGTGATATCCACCCAAAACCAAAACTGGTGTAAGTTTGCCAGAAGTGTCGGTCTTTGAAAGTAGTGATATCATTCCACCAGGTAGAGGCTGCCGAGGTTAAACCTATTAGCCAAGTTAATCGCACCGAATAATAAATAGGTTGCACGTTAAATGAAAACTTGAAGTTTGCTACCGCGAGTTGCGAAATACTACTGTAGTTTTCATTTAACTTTCGAACTAATAGTCGGTGCGAATAGCTTGGCTAGTAGGATCCACCTTGGCGGCCTTTCCCTGCTTGAATGATATCACTACTTTCCAAGGCCGACCGTCTTTAGAAATTTGGCAGCACCTCTAATATCAGTATTAGTTTTGGGTGGATATATTTAACCTAAGGAAGAAACAGTGATGAAAACAGAAATTGGGTGGGCAAGCCTAGAGCGGCCCCAATTTCGTCTCCGAAAATCGGAAGACTTTGTTGTTTACTTCCCGTTCTTTACTTGCAGTTTCATTATTTTAACCTCAATTCTCCCAAATATAGTACCACATGTAATTAATGGGGGTGCCGCCCACTCCCAATTCCCACAAAATCTGCCACTAGGAAGCACGAATATACAACTGCGGTCACTTGTAGTTGAACCCAAGACTATTTTTACTGAAGTTCGTTCCATGATCTGTTTGCCGGCACGGGACCCTGCTTTCGTCAAAATCTTATCCATGATAAAGAGTGTCTCACGGTAGCTGAGGTCAACATAGGGAGAGATGTGACGTTATAACAACCGGAGGTGGCATAAACTTAACTAGTTGAGTAAGCTTAATAAAGCTGGGTGCTTTACCACCTGTACTATCGAGGGAATCCCTGGGTACGAGCTACTATGTAGTTCAGTATATTCAAGTTCGGTTATAGCTTTAGCCAGGGAACAGCCCCCGCCAGCGCAGGCGCCCAACCATCAAACGGAAGGCCGTAACTTTGAGTCTCAGTCCAGGTTATTTTATTTTTAGAAAAAAATCTAGGACTAGTTTTGTATCTCTTCGATTACATCAGTATTAATTTTGCTGCATTTTTATTTCCTGCAAATTAAATTTGGGGGTAGTCATCTCACATTCCTTCCGTTGTGGCCAGAGTACACAGTAACGAAAATGCACCTTTTATTTCACTTACCGTATCCAACGCTTCGTCCAAACATTTAATAAGTTTTTCTCCCTTGTTCTGAATAAAAAAAAGAAAATATAAAATTGTTAACAATCCGTCTTCGTGTTCTGTTTTTCCACAGCTAACCCTGAATCGCGCTGAGCACACGTCTAGTACGCGCTTTGGGTTTGTGTCTCGCAGAGCTAGCAATCTACATTAATAAAAACGAGTTGCAGTGTTGTAAAACGGCCACCTGACCTAGATGGCCATCCGACCCAGACGGACACCCGTCTAATAATAACAGTAACAACGCTGTGTTAATTGTCAACAACACCTGGCCACCCGTTTAATAATAACAGTATTCGATTATTGTAAACGGAATGATTGTTGGCAATAAAATAAAAGTGGATTGTTGCCAATAAACCGAAACGATGGATTAAACAATGCTTCATTTCAGGTATATGTTTATTAATATCAAACCGCTGGCTAAAGGTTCTGTCGTTGTAGACGATTAAAATAAGGAATAGTGAAACTCCGTTAAATATTGAAAACGTTTCTTGCTGCCCAGAATCAGGTAACAAAAACAGCATACGCAAACCCATAGTACAAATGCGTATTTATTTATTTACGCTGGAAATCCATATGAAAGGGATGGAGTCCGGGTCAGATGAGGCGCTGATTGAGTGAGTGAAGCGAACGGAAATCAGCGTTTGTTAACCGTGTGCGAAAACTAACAACATAATTTTCAAGGCATTAAAACAATGCTTCACGTATATGCAGCTTAATATTACACTGCTGGCGAGAGGTTCTGTCTTTGTAGATGATTAAAATAAAGATCAGTGAAACTCGGTTAATATGGAACAAACTACGTTTGTTAGCCAGCGCACTCAAATATACATAGACGGCGTATAGACGGCATACACGCCTTTCACAACAAACACACGACAGCTCAAACCATCCCAATGTTGCAAACGGTGAACCCGTGCCGAACGCCATCGTCTAACTGATGCTGAGGGCACGTTTGCAAGCACTCGCTTTTGCATTCTCGCAACTAGAAGCTAGAAACCACCTCAAATTCCAACATGGCGGCGGTTTTATGTCTGCCGCCTCGCAACGAAAACAGCAAATAACGTGAGTTCAGAAGCGTTTGGGAAAATTGTTTCGTCATGAGGAATTCTCTGTATTATTGGCACGGATTATAAGACTGCAAGTATTTCCCCAAACGATTTCAGATTTAGCTAATACATTTAGCGTTGTTACCATGGCAATGTCACCTTTGCCATCGCGATTGAGTTCTAGCTGCGAGAATGCAAAGGCGAGTTGTTGCGTAAACACGCCCTGACACAGCCGCCAATTCGAAAACAGCAGAGCGCAAGCCAAAAGCGAGAATTCTTCTGGCAACAGACGCGGTGGTATAAATCTTGTATTCAAGACATTGTTGCAACCATGCATGTTTATAAACTATGAAGCTTGTACTAATTTCAATTTGTTTAATCAGGGCCCCGACCTGAGGTCACATACCCTACTACAAATACTTACTGTAATGATAACTAACAAACAGTTGCCAACAAGCTAATTCCCAAGCTTGTACCCGTAACAATTGAACGTATCAAATTATTAATGAACCATGCGTCGTAACTAACGAAAAATAAATCAAAATTAAGACATAACGTGCAGCTGTATAGCTACATTTCCGAATTTGAATTGTTAATGTTAAACGATCCTTGTTTGACGTTTCGTGTTGTAATGGTAAATCCACATACATAATCGCACTAACTTTGTCTGTAATGAGAAAACTAACACTTACCCCTTTATCTTCACAGGCTTTCTTTGCAGCAGCCACGTCACTCTTACGACCCTTGAAATGAAAGAAATTAAAGCGTATCATAAGTCCGGAATTCAGAATGTTGAAAACTAATCATTAGCAGCATGTCT
The DNA here is from genome assembly GCA_023313725.1 of Lithobius niger. NCBI lineage: Eukaryota > Metazoa > Arthropoda > Chilopoda > Lithobiomorpha > Lithobiidae > Lithobius > Lithobius niger. The sequence continues at coordinate 66,155 of JAHWFP010012708.1, forward strand.
AAACTTAACATAGAGAAAGTTAGTAGTTGATATACAATTTAACTCCGTGGAATTCACTAACTGCAAGTGTAGCAGATAAATGTGTTTACATTTGAATGCAAAATTGATATGACGGTGACATACTAAAGACTTAAGGTACACCCTGACTTGCATTGATTCTAAACCGTCCTAAACAGGAAGAAGAATTATTTGCAGAATTTGTACTTCAGAGACTAAGAACCTTCTGAGACAGAAGCATTAAAAAAGCAGTGTTATAATTATACCAGTTGCGGAACACATGGCACAGGTATCAATAAAAATACGGCCCCCTAGGGTGACCCGTCATTTTGATTTGTCAGACATTCGACTGGTTATTCTAGCTCTTGCTGATTCGCTTTTCATAACAGGTTTTACCTCTAATGTTAGTAAATGGAATACATGTGCTTTGAAACGGATGACTTCTTTGTACATCCTGAAGATGAGATGCAACTTGGGTCGACAAAACTGATACCATTTTTTTTTCAACGGCTTTACGATCAATGAGTGTACGTACGATGTTCACTTTGAACTTAAAAGGTTTTCACATATCAAACCAAGCTTTAGCCTTGTTCCCTCAGTAGCCTTTCCAACCGTACATCGGAGATTGCATGCTGCTTGGCAGACCTTGTGGGATTTACTAGACTGCAATAAGTTGTGGGCTATTAAAAGCACTGTCCAGGAATGACACTCTGCTTGCCGCTGTAGTCACTGAGAAGACGTGATTTTGATCTGTTTGCTTATTGGTCACACCAACCTTACACATTACTTCCGTTTGATGGGGTTTCCCTTCCTGAATGTTATTGGCGTCACCGGCCAGCTACGATCCATCACGTGCTTGCAGCCTGTCACCATCTGCATGGTGTTCACCGTCGTTAGCACCTTGCGCTGAGACTTAGTGTGTCATTGCTCAATTGACACACTAAGTCTCAGCGCAAGATGTTAACGGCGGTGTCATTGCTCAATTGAGTCTGTCCTCCTGTCCGGGTTTTTTATTTTTATTTTTTCAGGTAGATAATAGATTCGGGGAATCTTTAACATCTTTGAATGTGTAGCGCAGTGACAACCCGAACACCACAGCACTGAGATTGAGGTTGGCACTAATACCCTGCCTGCCGACGTGCCATAATGCTAGAATTTCGCCTCACCCCCCCCCCCTCCCCGCCCATTTCTAGTCTCAACTTGTTGAATAACCAGATTCAAGTTCTTGGTGCATGGTAAATTCACGAAACATTAAACAGAACATGTCTACCCCGTACTTATAAATAACACTCGTCCTCTAAATGGATACTAACGCAATTGACTAAATATCGGTGAATAGAGCTGTAAATTTACAGCATCTGAGAAAAGTGAGGTAATTGTGTTTAGCTTCAAGGGAAGTGCCTAGAATTAAAACATTGAAGGGGATTTACCTTGTGATTTCTTCTTTATTTATTGCATTATTTCTAGTGTGGAGGCCAAGAAGTAATGTTGCTTTCCCTCCTTGTATGTATGTTTGTGACCTCTAGGTCATCACTGAGGTAAGATTGAACAGCTACTTAGCTCGGCTGGAGCCTGTAGCCAGAACCCGCCCCGGTAGCGCAGTAGTTAGAGCGCCAGGCTAGTAAACGGAAAGTCCAGGGTTCGAGTCCCAGTCGGGGCAGTTGTCATTTCTTTCTTTCTCAGACTAGTGTCCTCACAACGCCAGTCTTTAATGCAGACTGCTTGCTTCGTTTACCCTTTACCTTCTGATTTGTTCTTTATTTAAAACAAAGTCAAAAGACAAACGCAAGTTTATTCTACATAGATGAAGTATTTCATTGAAGTTTGGCTGCACATATCAGCTCGAACCTTGGTAACTTATCGTTAGTATAGCAATTTATCTTAAAATTATTGAGAACGATAGAAATAACAATACATGTACCTCGAGAAGGAAATGTTCCAAATATTTATTGAAGTCTTCAGGGGTTTTCTAAAAAAAAAAATTACTATGAGTACAGAATATTAGTAATGAAAATGTATTATAATTTTTGTTCACCACAAATATGGATGTACTATACAATATTAAAATAACTATAAATAATGTTTTCTTGCCCAACCATAAATTAAATTATTGCTTTTTATAAGAGCTTTTAACAGTGAAAACTTGGCTGATTCTTTTTACTTTTAAGATGGTTATTTAAACTGAAGATATTCTGATAAAAAAAAAAGCACAGCATTTAGGAAGCTCATGCGCTGTGTCATTTCACGGAAAAAATACACAGATAAAATGTGCAAGAAGACAATTCAAATATTTCCATACGAAAAAAAGCTCAAACGTCAAAAAAGAAACGCAGTGAAAAAGAAAAAAATGTTAATTGCTTTAACAAAATATGTTAAATAAATTGATAAAAATATTAACACAATTCATAGAACAACAATGAAAAAATAAAAATTCGAGTCATTGAATGCAGTCGGAGGCATAAACAACAACCAAAAACACCAGAATGTCATGGCAATTTTACACTCAGTTAAAAATATAATTTCAGTATTTTTTTTTTATTAAATGTTCATACGTGATGACACGTAAACTAAGTGCTAGATGGTTTAGAATTTAGTAGTGATACATTTCAAACATTGTTTTCCAAAAAAGATTGACTATTAGCATGAGTCTATGAAAATGATGAGTTTTCAACTCCTTTAGATTTAGTTTGCTCTAGCCTATGATCAAAAACCCCATACTGTACGGATGCGACACCTGTTGCCAGATGCCTGAAATTCGTCTTGAAATCCGAAACCAAACTCGAAACTCTGGTCGCGCGAGCAAACCTAAGCCGGAAACACAGTTAAGTGCGGAGCTGTTTCCTTCCTTGACTGAAGCTCGCCCTTGTATCCGACATGTTTCTACCCAAGGCCCGCAGAGATATAAGCTGCGCAGCGTTACTGATTAATTGCTAAGCCAAACTAGAAAAAAAATTGTTTTTGTTTATAATTCGTCGTTACGACTTTTTTTTCTGTGCGAACATGTATCTTCCTTGAGCATATTCTGTAGACAAATTCAATCTGTGATTGGCGAGAACTAATCATCTTTTTGAAAATGGGAACAATGTGAACGGCTGGAAAATGCTTTAAAAAGTCAACTGTGTAAAAAGTCAAATTTTCAGTGTATCCAAT